>JAFBJS010006676.1:0-34721 GCA_016785265.1 Paraplagusia blochii
CGGCAACGGACAAGCAGAAGAAGATGAATGAATGAATGTATAATTCCACAGTTAGCATATTCTTACGTTGGGATATATCCTATAAGTCACTCTGTAGTATAAGTCGCACCAGCTAAACAAAATCCATAATGAAGCCTACTAGCAGCAGAGTGAAAATAAGAAATGTGTGAAATTAAATGTTCTCGAATAAGTTCCAATAATGTAAGCTAATTATGGTAAAGAGATCCTCTGGGAAATAGGCTGAAGACTACGTCCTCTGTCCTTCTCAGGCTGACATGCTCACTACTACTTCACATTTTACAGAGGTGAAAAACAAGTCACTGAGATGAAACACAAATGTGGGTCACAAGACAAATAGGCAATGATACAGTGGCGATGATTCAGAAAAGTGTGGAGTAACATTTCATTCCTAACGTCAGTAAATGTGAGGTTCAATCTTTAAGGAAGCAGTAATCCCAAGAAAAACATGTGATTATGAACGAATGCGTTGCCCAATGAGCAGCGTGATTTCCTTTCCCATTAAATGTGTTAAGAATCCTTGGATTACCGATAGTCGCATCAGGGCGGATACTTCACTGAAATACTCTTACTCATACTGAAAAACATGCACTTCCATCCGCTACACACTGCTCAGCCGGTGTTTATTTATTTTTTACTGGAGTGCAGTGTCTCATTGAGGCCAGTGTCTCGGATTTAGTAGCTTATTTACTCCAGTACACCATGAATGACTGCAGTTATTCTCACATCAGGAACAAAGTAAATAATCACAGTTGCTGGCACTTCAATTATTTTTTTTTCATGCACTTCCTGGCCACAAAAACAAAATAATTTAAAAAAGAATCTGTCAAGGTTTGTGTAAATCTGGGCAATTTCCTTCTTGGAACCTTAAAGGTTTCCACCAAAGGAAAGGAAGTCACTGATTTTCTAATCTGTATCCTGTTTTCTCTTTTCTTTGTTGATTAGTTTTTAACTATTTTACTACCAGTACTATTATTTATATAACAAAGTCTTCTGTGAACTAACTACACTCATTCATAATAGAAAATTGGAAAAACTCCTGGGTTGAGTGAGTGAGGCCTACACTCACAGATTGATCTTCAGAGGCCTCTGACTGTTAAAGCAGGGAGGGATAAAAGTAAGTGTGGTGAACAGGAAGTTGGAAGAATGAAGTCAAGCAGCTGGCCCGAGAGATTTGTGGAAAACATTCAACAAAGGCACAGGAAAACTAGGAAGGCTGGGACTGCGAGGGGAAGGCCTCCTTAGCCTAATATCACTGAGGAAGAAAAAAAAAAAACAAACTTGAAAACTCTTTGTCTATGGAAGAAAAGTCACACTTCCCCCCTCCCCAGGTCAAAACTCAAGGGCCACACATACTTCCTTACACTGCTCATACACTGACAACTCAGAGAAATAATGTCAGGCAGGAGAAAATCAGGGAGGAGACTAACTGTCTTAACCACAGCATGATATGTGACAAGCTCTAGGGATGAAGACATTACTTTATTTTTGGTTTAGATTTGCTCTAAGTGAATGTCTTCACTGGGTGTGATCCACTGGGTACCGTAAATGAGAGGTTTTACATCATTTTCCCTGGCATGAGACATTACCAGGCCTGTCAGCTGGCATTTGTAAAGGAAAGTCGGCGCTCGCCTGACAGCAGGCAACACGGAGAGAAAGTAGAGTCAAGAGAAGCAAGATCAGGTACTTCAGATATTTCAGTCGTGTTTGGTTCCAAGACTGTGTTAAACAACGCCTGTAGGTCATTACAATGACTGAATGCATTTTGTAAAAAAACAGCATCGGAAGTGTTTTGGGTGGCTGCTTAAAACTTTAACAATGTAAATTGTTGAAAAAATAAATAAATAAATCAAAGGAAAATTTCCACATTTAGACTGAAAATAGACGTAATGGGGCCAAAACACACCCCGGTTTCTGGGAAAGATGCTGGAGGGAGTTTGGTGTGTGGTATGTGACGTTGGTCGGCCAGTTGAATATGTCCAGATATTGACTTGAGTGTGTTATGTTCAGAAAACGGCCATCTTGACTTCTTCAATAATGAGGATTAACAGTACACTGGCCATGAAGGCTGAAAATGTCAAAGAGAGAAGGCTCTGTGTTGGAGTAAGGGGCTGGAGTGGCCAGTTTGGAGGACTGTCCTATTTAGAACTGCATTATCATAGCTGCTGGGACACTTTTTGAGACAAGTGGGAGGGGTCTTACAAATGATCAGAGGACTCATCACAGAGTCCCACAGCCTAAACTAAACGCTGCCCTATTGGAATTTAGTCGTCATATAATTGGATATTATGTCTGCACTTGTGAGACATAAGCATTTCCTTGAAAGTAGCTACAAGAGACCCTCGATTTACAACGTCCTCCAGAACTGCATTCTGCCATTACGTCACTCCAGCATTAGCAAAATAAGGCCCGGGGACCTGATGCTGCCTGTTCAACTTTGTCGTTTGTCCATACTTTTTCCACATTCATCCACATCTACATAAGGCTAATGCATTTCTGCATTTTAGCCTTTAAATTTAGCGGTCTTTCACTATAATAATTTTATTATCATGATTTTATCCCATCGGCAATGGTGGCCCAATGGTTAAGGAAGCGGACATGGGTCTGCAGGGCTCCAGGTTTGAATCCACCAGCTGCCAGGTTGCCACTGAGGTGCTCTGAGCATAGTACCATCCCGACCCACATAACTTCTTCAGGGCTCACCACCCACAGGAAGGCTCACATTATGGTGCAATGTGATTTGGGTGGCACCAGTTCCCCCTGTGACCCGGCAACGAACAAGCAGAAGTGAATGAATAAATGAATAATTTTATCCCTGAAGTTCTTAATCCTGCGGCACCAGACAATTCTGCTTTTGTTTTCCAAGTTGCCATTCAAGATCACATAGGAAATATCATTGAATTAGCATCTTATTTTGGATTCTGTCAATGAAAAATGTCGTGAAGTGTGTTTAGAGTTTAGACTTTACAATGGAAAAAAGTTTCTGCACATATTGTACTCAGACAATTTGCTGTAACATAAACCCGTGTGAGTCGTCTGTCAAGGGATTTCACCCAGTTTAAACTATGCCGTTGCAACACACCTGACACACTGTATATTTTTGCCTGGAGGTAACAGGTTAAAGAGGGATATTTATTGGGTTATCTTGCTGACACACCCTCCGAGACATTTTTCACACTCAGAGAGGAAGATCAAAGTTCAAGAAGCCATTGGTGCTGTTCACTGAGCGTCGGCTTCCACTGAAAACAATCCCACACACACACACACTCACAAAGACACAGCATTCCCATATCTGTGAAAATGAGCCTGGGGTTAACCAGCTTGAGACACCATGTCAGTGAGAACACAAGCTGTGCAAACGGAAACAGTCCTTTTAACTACAGACCCCGAAATGACACGTTTTCTTCCCTACTACAGCCTAATGCAGGCCAAAGCCAAACAACTCCAAACAATTCTCGGTAACCCATACTTTTCATTTAGTCACGCGTCTGCGTTTTCACTGAACCCTTACATCAAAGGTTGCTAGTAAATTCTAAGAATGCCTCCTCATGTATGGCTGCCTGGCTCAATGACGAATGGGGTGCTGACTGAGAGAGAGGGCTGGCAGACGCGGGGCTGAGAAGCTCGGAGGTAGACCTGAAATAGCCCTGCTGATGCTGCTGCTGCTGCTGCTGCTGCTGTTGCAGCATGAAACTAGTAGCTCACCCTGGGATATTTGACTTGAGCAACATGGGGCATTCACTGCAGGGGCTGTCACTCTTGTTGAAAAAGTTTCAATAATTCATGAAGGGATCATATAGCACGCATCTCCACAGGCATGCTGTTGAACGCAGCGTTTCCCACACTTTTTTTTTTTTTACCAGGGACCCAATATCACCAACCTTTGTGACACGTCTGTGAATTTTTGAGAAACAGAGGTTTAGCATGAACACATACACCTGCTGACTTACAATATTTATCATTTTATTACCAGTTTTTTAATCTTATGGCTTATAAGGAACATAATGATTGTAGCAAAGCATCTTAAAACCACAATTGTCCATTAGTGAAATAATAATAATTAATAAACAGATAAATTGCTACAGTAGTTTCCTGCAGGCCATATAAAATGACTTGGCGGGCCGCATTTGGTCCCCGGGCCAAAAAGAAAAAAAAAATATTAGAAGATTTGCCTGAATAATAACATTTTACCTAAAATAAGTTAGGTAAAACTTCTTTAAAAGTTCATACAGATTATTTTGAGGACTATTATTCCATTTATTTTTGTAAATATTGTGTCTTCTATGGCATTGTGGACATTTTTACATAGTTTTTGTATTTTAAGTTTTCTGTTTTTACTTCAAAATAATTTCCCAATCCCAAATTTAAAACAATAAAATTAGACTAGTTTAAATCTATTTTATTATCACAGCTAAATTTCCTTTTTCTCAATGTTTTCTTTACTTTTTTGAGTTGTTATTACAACTATTTCATTCACTTCATTAAACTTCAGTCTGGATGAAATCACAACGCGCAGAAAAACAATTCATGTAGGACTGGATAATAGAGAAAGGAAACTCAGCCTGATTAACAAATTACACTGTGAAACCCTGACACTTCACTTACTGTTTAATTAAGAAATCAATGCAACCGACCCAAAACCCAAAACATGTTTGTTGTTTTTCCTTCCTCCACATTAAGGAATCAGATGGGATCTGCTTACATTCCTTTTGACACAAGCACAGACCAGAGACACAACATGGGTTCTGTTTCCTACCACTGATACCACAATACATGTGAGAAGAATCACTGCGACTGTCAACCCAGTCAAAACCCTAACCACTCTGCAGTAGTTAGGAGACGAGCACAAGACCAGATCAAACGCTGCCCGATGACTTCCTCTGAGCTCTCGTAAAGGAAAAAAAAACACATAACTGACGTGTCTGAAGCCCACGTCTGTTTGAGTTTGGTCATGGAAGCAGGACACACGTGCATTATCCCCGCAGCAGTAAAACAAGTTTGTCGACATGCTTCACCTCTGCTGCCATGCCCCACATTCAAAACCAGGAAACTGCGCTAGCTGTAACATCTTCATGTCATAGTAATGCACGATTCAGCTGGCAAGAGAAGAAAAAAAATCATTAAATCTAATAAATACAAATCATCACACAAATTATATTGTACACCGTCATGGGCCACAGGCCGTAGGTTTGAGACCCCTTATCTAAACTGTGTACAATATAAACAGTGGACCCCTGATTTGGATTTATTACATTTAATGATTTTTTTAAAAAGTTTTTTTCTATTTTTCTTTGAGAAAAGACATTAAAGAAACAATATCATGAGGTAATGTTGACAATACATATCAACTGAAAGTGGAAGTTGGACATTTTAACTAAACCTGTACATTTTTGGTGTAGGACAATATTTTGTGGCCACCACCTTGATGTGAAAGTTGAATGTTAGTTAAATGCTAGCGCTGCCCTTTAGCGATATGACAGTGGGTTAGGGTTAGGGTTAGTGGACCTATTTGGGTTTGAGGCCGCTGTGTTTAAAATATGTTTTTTTAAATATAATATTTGGTTGTTGGTTGAAAACAATACATCTTCCACTGTCTTCAAAAGTTCATACAGATTATTTTGAGGACTATTATTCCATTTATTTTTGTAAATATTGTGTCTTCTATGGCATTGTGGACATTTTACATAGTTTTTGTGTTTTAAATTGTTTTCTGTTTTTACTTCAAAAAATTTCCACAAACACAATCCAAATTTAAGACAGTAAAATTAAAGACTGGTTTAAATCTTCACAGCTAAATTTCTTTACTTTTTTGACTTGTTATTACAACTATTTCATTCACTTCCTGTTTTACCAAGCAGCAATTCAATTAGTGGGATAAAAAGTAGACAGTAAATATTTTGGAAAAGTATAAACTGGGTTGTCCAAATGTCTGTTGTGATTAGTAAAAAAAAAACAAGTTACTCCATTCAATCTAATCCCTCGTTCTAAAACCTGGCCTCTATGAATACATTGCGAACACGTGTGATCTAATGTTTCCAAGAATATCATTCAATCTTCAGATGAGTTTAGTCAGACAAGCTATAGCCATAAAAATTAACAACATAATGAGTCCTTGTGGTGTAACAGTCTAGCCAACCACAGCTGCTAAAAGAGTTGGATTAAGAAAGTCTTTCCTGATATTATGTATGCGAATTAAGTACCAAAAAGATACACACAATGCAGCTACAGCCGTCGGATCAAATCCCCGCTCCTTTAGCATAGGACTACGGAGAACTCCGGGATTTCCAAGTGGATGCATTCTTCACTCATGATACAGATGTGACTTCTGATGAAGCAGCCTGAGGCTATTTAGGGAAGCATGTGTTCAGCACACATGGAACAGTTCAGCCCCACAAACGCTCATTTAATTTAGTGTCTTCAGAGTCTAAACAAAATGAGCGCAAGGCTTGGTATTTTAAAACACTTTCATCTCCACCACGCAGTAACAATGATGCTGTCGTGTCTGCAGTAACACCGAATGGTAGACACATGTCCAAATGATCGCTTATAATTCAAAACCCTACTTGTGCGTTGAGAACCGACAGCCGCTGATGGGCAGGTCGGCAACGTTGATGACATGGCCACAGCATTTCATCCGTAACTGCCATAGCACGACGTTCTGGTTCTCTGCTGAGTTTGTTTTCCAAAATAAATCACCATAAAGTCAAATGTATTTATGGTTTAACTACAGTAGCAGTTACACGCGGAGCCTCTGTAGACGGCTTGGAGGTTTGTGAATGTATTTCGCAGGGATAAAACTGGACAATGTACAAGTTGCAGCTTTTAACCAGATCGATTTATGGTTCTTAAATTATTTGTGCTGTCTGCCAGAATAAACAAATGTCCACAACAAAAATGCTAAATACGGCATCGGACGCATGCCATACATACTGCATTACAAGTAGTGGAAAATGCATGTGTGGTTGACGTTGTGTGTTATCTCTGTGTAGGCGTTACACCAGCAGTACTGACATTTCCTTACCATGTCCTCAGTGATTTATTTTTTATGGCCCTATCCAAAGTTAATTATAAATGAAAAAGAAATGCACTTTTTTTCTTTGTTGTTTTCCAAAGTACACTGACAATTTATAATATACTTGCCATTTTTACATTACCAATCAACTCTTTAAATTGTTTATTAAAGCCAAATACTCACAGTAGAGACTCCTCTAGTTAAATTACTTCTGGTATTTCGAGTATTAGTGTTGGCCTTAGCGGAGCAACCCCCTGTAACCCACACCATTACTAATGCAGGCCTGACTATGGCGTGGCTCCCACATCAACCCCCTCCAAGCCCACATACCAGCCCAGTCCACAGACGCCTGGATGGTGGACCAACCTCAGTTTCTAAGCCGGTATTTGGTGCCCTCATGTACCCACATAAACATCCCAACACACATATAAATATACGCAGGGTATTCTCTGCGGGATGCAGCCGGAGGAGACACGGCGGATGAACACGACAGACCCTATCAAGCATCATGGCCGTGCTTTATCTGTGTGATTACATCACCCTGAGAGTTGAACTCTCCCATCCTTCCATGAGATAATGTTTCAGCAACACTGGGCACACAAACCAGGCCATGTGCTCCTGGTGTCTTCTCTGCCAAAATAACTCAGCAGTTTCTAATACAGTACGGCTACAGTTACACTTCAGTTTGCCCAGGTATTGCAGGACACTGTGATGCACGACCTCTCCCATGTCAACAACAACTGAAGCTGGCAATTCTCTTCACAAACTACTGCTGCTGCTGCTGCTGCTGAGGGCAATGATGCAAGTGGCATCTCAATAAAGTTTGACCAAAGTCCCAACCATGGACCAATCATGGATGAGACCAAGGATTTAGGAATTTGTTGCCAACATATTTCCACTCACATAAACAGATTTGTAGGTTTGTGGGAGTGGATGAAACGGAGGGACCACGACTGTTGGCATTAAATTGTAGACAGTAAAGATTTTATTTTTAATCTCTCTTGATATTTAAGTGTACATAGCTTAAGTTTGTCATAATTGATAGTGTCATATTGTCATAAAATGTCTCACCATAAAGAAAGGACAGGATTTTTTTTATTCTTGTTTCTTTTCAAATAAAAAAAATCATCATGGAGTTCAGAGATATCAGAGTGAGTTGAAATCATCTGACAGCATCCTACCATGGCCTTTCTACAATCTTATGTTATGTTATGTTATGTTATGTTATGTTATGTTATGTTATGTTAGTCTTTCAGGTTACCGGAAACAAACTTTTTTGGGGGCCTGAATATTTCTTTTTATTACTTATTATAATATTTACACTTTCAACATTTTGGCAACTATTTTAGCAAACATTAGTCAAAATACTGTATTTTTTTTAATAATAACTTCACATTTTTGCCTTTTTTATTCGGCTATACATTTTGGATACTTCAGTTTAACTAAGCATTACTTTTTTTTTTTTACAGTACAGTGCATTAAAACTTAAAACCAGTGAATACATTAGTCCCGAGGTGGGTAGTTTGTATTAAATTACCACGGCAGCTCAACAAAAGCAGTTAAAATTTGGTGGATTTGTATGATAGTTAATAATAGCCTTGTGTTTCACAAAAGCAGCAGTTGGCCATATGATACCTCTATATTGTCAAATCTGGTCCAGACTGAAAAACTTGGCAATTGTTAGTTTAGTGAGTCACTCTACAGATGCCCCCCCAGCTTCATGTGTGGGACGTTTGCGGGAATTTTTTTCCTCCTTACTGCCGTGGTGTGTCACAGTGAGTCACCACATGTCAAAAGACACAATGGTCCAAGAAAGAAAAGCCATTCTTAAACTTCTAAGCATTGGAAGACCGTGTCTTTTACTGTTTTCACCTTGATTGTCTCCATTGGTTATGCTACACCAGGATACTGATTGTAAAAAAAAAAAAAAAAAAAAAAAAAATCAACCAGCCAACAGTGTAAACACCCAAGTCTGAGGAAGATGATACTGTACCAGAAGTGAAAGGAGGTGAAAAAAGGGAAGTGCAGTGTCAGCAGCAGAAACAGGAGGAAGGCCATGGTGCGATATGGCAAAATGTAAACCAATATGATTGAACAGTACAGTATTATCATCCAAGTTTATTCCACTGACAGATTGAGACATCTTACGTTAGCTACAACGCTATACGAGTCCATGTATGTTTTCATAGATACAATGTACAGTACAATAAGTTGGGTAACAGTGCCATTTATACAGTCAGTATATAATATATCTGAATACACCAGCTGCCAGGTTGCCACTGAGGTTCTCTGAGCATAGCACTGGCTCACCATCCACAGGAAGGATCACACTAAGGTGTAGTGCGATTTGGGTGGCAGTCGTTGAGACGGATGAGTAGATAAAGAGCACTGAAAGAATAAACTGGTCCCCAGACCAAGGTTGCGAACCCCTAATTTTGACGACTATTTACTTAACTATTCTTTTTTACGTACGGCCTGTAATTATTGGCCAAATATCACATGTTGAAACTATTTGCTTTTAAGGAAGGAAAGAAAACTCCTTGTCATTGTGATTTACACCACTGCACACAACAAAATGTAACCTGTATTTAACCCATCGCCAAAGTGAACAGTGGGCAGTTTTAAAGCGCCCAGGGAACAGCGACTGGGGGATGATGCCCTGGTCAGCGGACCACAGTGGTAACTTGGCAAGTTCGGCACCTTAACCACTTGGCCACCACCACTGTCCAAGCAGTGGTGTCTGTAATATGAAATATGCAAATGCAATACGTTTGTTTGTAAATGTATAAAGAGAAGAAATATCCTGTAGATTCTTGGAGGCCTTTAATGCACACATAAATCTATGAATCCCCATAGGGCATCTGAGAGAGGGGAAAAGTAAGCACAAGTTGTCAGTGCCTATAAAAATTAAAAATAAATAAAATTATAATTTAGCATGCCTAGAGGACAACAGATGTCAGTGCTTACATTTTTACATGACATTTAATGTTTCAGCCAAGAGGCTTCATCAAACCCTGTGAGGGTGTTTCAAGCACGTCCAGTAGCTTAGAGCAACCTTCACCATGATGTCATGGCCTGAATGGCTGAGATTCTCTGCAGAGCTAGCCACAATTAAAAATTTGCTAATATTAACTATGCTCTAACAAAAGGTCAAGTCAATGTCCAGATTGATCACATGGGCTTGGCCTATCTTAGCATTAACTGTAGGCAATAACAACACATATACCAGGAAGCGGACTACATTGTTTGGCTAACTCAATAAGAAACGTCCCGAGAATAACGATAAGACAGCACACAAAAAATGTGGTCTTGTCTTTTTTTTTTTTTTTTTAATTCCCAACCAAGCACATTGCAACCGTTATACAGGAATTCCACACTGCCACATCCAAAAGGTCCAACAGTCCACACATTGTCAGATATTTGTTTTCCGAAGATCACAATTACAAAATTGTCTCCTCTTGAGAAATCATGTGTATACAAAAGAGAACTGAAAATAGAGCTTAGATAGACAATGACATTTTGCTGAAACATTTAAATAAAAGACATGCAAATAATTGTGTGGGCTGCAAGTACAAAACCGATGCGCCGTGGTCCATTTATGGACTTTCGCTGATATTTACATTGTTGTTGCGTATGAACAGTACACAGTACTTTGTTACATGGAATTATTCTTTTCACTTTTTAGGTGATGATATAGTTTAGGTTTCTTTATGTTTTGCTTTAACAGCTGTGACTGGTTTGTTTCAAAAAATTAATAAATATTCCTATAATTCTGCAATGTATTATTAATAATTAATATAAGTAAGCGATGAAACACTTTTTAAGCTCTTGTGGGCCACACAACATGACTTGGTGGGCCACATTTAGCTTTTTGGGGGACTGAGTTTGATGAGGCCAAGCAAAAAAAAAAATGCGGTGTTTCCGGTAACCTCACTGAGTGAGAATTCCCATGTCAATATTGCTAACTAAATAAAACAAACATCCCTCAATAATCTGCGTTAGTTTGTTATAATTCTTTAGTTTCACTACAGAGAAAATTTCTCCAACTCACCAACCAACTATGGGATTGATCTGGCCCGATCACCGGTCAAACAGTTCACAAACTAATACCTTATTCCACCCTGAAGAAGCTAGTTTGGCCTAAGATGTCTTGCCATAACAAATGGACTGACTTTTTGCCTGCTATAAGCTTACCGTAATTTGTCCTGTTGTATGGACTCAAAATGGGTTAGCCATCAGACATCGGAATGAGATAAAACCATAATAATTTGACTTACGCTCTATCCTGCATAACATGGCAGCGGCCATCTTGCCAGAACATAACACGAACTCTTACATCACTCATGTTTAATTTTTTTTTTTATTATTTTGTTGAGTGACTGAAATGATTTTTCCATGTTACCTTAAATACACTACTTTTTTTCTTAATGGTTAAAGAACTAATGATAACATTTTTAATTCATTTAAGGCAGGTATGTTTCATTTTCTTATTTTTTTTCTTAAATGTCAATCAATTCTGCGATACTGAATGGACCTTATACAGTATATATGGGTTGTTATCGTGGGGGCCTTGGACCCCCAAGTACTCCGAAGCGCCCCTGGGTATTTAATACTTTTTGGTAAAGGTTGACAGGCCTAAAGGAGGATTCAATTAGATCAGACAAGCATTTCCTCACCGTGGTACTGAAGTCCACTGTATGATTAATGCTGCTAAACGACTTCACACTGGATAGGAAGCATTTTCCACGTCGATCAAATGAAGTGGATTTTTTTTTCCCCAGATCTATCATTCACGATCACGACGCGTGTGAACACCGCTTCCTCCAGCTGCTGCTGCTGCTGCTGCTGCTGTCGACCACACAGTCACGAAATGATCATATAACTTACCCTTAGGACAAGCCGCTCAGATGATCTCCAGCAGCGGAGAATTGGGGGATGATTCTGACAGATTTAAAAATTATCCTCGTCCACTCCACGTATTTTCCTCTAGCCAGCAGGGGTAGTGATTGGTCACATCCTCTTGACAAGAAACCCCGCTTATTTCCACTCTCCACAGATGTTTCTGTCTTTTTCTCTCTTACTGGACCAGAGTCCCGCCGCTGTAGCGCTTTAGATCCAGTCACTGGTCCTGACACAGCAGCTGCGGCGGCAGCATTGAAGCAGGTCCAGTGCCGTGGGTGAGGCTCAAACGTCCTGGTCTGTGTTTCTTACCCACGGACAGAGCAGCATGCCCACACCGCTGCTCCATGGATTGAGGCCGGCTTAGTTCTCCGCGGCGTGCCGGGGTGTTGTAGCTGAAATTCAGTGTGGCAGTGGAGGCATAGCAGTGAGCCCCGCCCTGTACTACAGACGAGGAGGCGACGAATGGTGTGTGAACACAGGGGGGTGCTGTTTCATCCAGTTCCCAGCGGTGACTAAGGGATTCTGGTTCAGACAAGACTCGGAAAGACTCGGCTGCAATATAGCCGTGAAAACAAGTACTGTCATTGGCTTGACGATGATACTGAAACTGTGACTAAACCCAGAACTGAGTTTGAGTCACTACTAGGAAAGGAAAGGAAAGGAAAGGAAAGGATAGGAAAGGAAAGTAAATCAACCTCCTTGTCATTGTGACATTGTGATTTACACCACTGCACACTACCAAATATGCCATCAAAGTGAACAGTGGGCAGCTTTGAGCGCCCAGGGAGCAGTGGGTGGTGACGGTGCCATGCTCAGTGGACCCAAGTGGTAACCTGGCAGTTGGGGGGATTTGGACCTGGAACCTGGAACTGCCCCCAACAAAAATTATGACTGTCAGTGAATGTCCTCTAAGACTGACGCTGAATTTAGTCCCACTGTATAGGTCAAAACTGAACACGAACTGAAAAAAAAAAAAAAAAGCCAACACTTAATGTCTGTCTTCAGTTAAGAAAAGACAAACACAAACCCAAGAACTGAAAGTTTGAACTAAGGAAATTAGTTTTGTGATGGTTCTAGGGCTGGAATATGACCTAAAAGCAGAACTAAAACTGAATCTCGAATTGGATTGGAAACTAAGATTTAAATACATTTTCATTGCAAGAACTAGTCCTGGAACTGAGAGTGATCATTAGACTCCAGGACAGTTTTGGCAGTTGTTGAACCAGATCTGGTCTTCTTCTGCTTTCAGCTTGTCCCTTTTTTAGGGGTTGCCACAGCAGGTCAACATTTTCCATCTCACCCTCTGTATCTTCCACTCTAACTCCAACATCCTGCATGTGCTCCCTCAGTGTAGCCATAAATCTTCTAATCTTTGGCATTCCTCTACCAATGTAACCCCTGTCCCTCCACTGAACATGTCCAAACCATATCAAACTGGCTTCTTTAGCTTCTTCTCCAAACCTTCCTGTCTGCATTGTCCCTCTAATGACCTCATTCCTGATCCTGTCCATCCTTGTCTCTCCTAAAAAGAATCCAGGCATTCTTTTTTCAATAGGTCTTCTATCTTTTACTAGGGTCTCAAAATCATACATCATGACTGGTCTCACCACTGTCCTGTAAACCTTTCCCTTCACCTTAGCTGACACCCTTCTACCACAAATCACTCCAGAGACCTTTCTCCAGTTGTTCCATCCTGTCTGGACTCTATTCTTCTCCTCTTCCACAGTCTCCACTGCTCTGAACAGTTGATAAGTATCTAAACTCCTCCACCTTCTCCACCTCTGCTCCTTGTAACCACACCATTCCACTGTTCCCCTTTTCATTCACACATGTACTCTGTCTCTCTACGACTGACCTTCATTCCTCTTCTCTCCAGTCCAAACCTCCACCTCTCTAGGTTCTCCACTAGCTATTGCCCACACTCACTGCAGATCACAGTGTCATCTGCAAACATCATCATCATGCTGGCAGCAGTGTCCCCATTTTAGCACGTATTCCTTCATGTGATGTAGTACAGACACAGGAGCGTTCACACATTCCTGTTGTATAGTTGTTGCCTAGCCAGGTTGTTAACTGCAAACTTGGACGCTGTATCTGCAATTCAATGATAAAACAGTTGTCACAACTACAACAAAATCATCATCCATTGGACTCTGGTATAATGAAACAAGGATCACTGTTTCCAATAACTATTTGATTTAACTACCTTACTTTTAAGTCAAGACACAAGGACAGACATGTCCATACTCCAACAAGGGACGCTATGGCTGCCTTTTTTGTTTTGCACCAACCAAGCAGTAGCACATGTGACTTTGACAGTTGAATCAATTGATCTCAGTCACCAGACAGCTGATTGGTCAAACTATGTGTTCTTGGTTGGTTGAAACAAACACCTAAGGCAACAGCAGCCCTTTCTGCAAGTGTGTGGGCATCTCTGCAGTAGTAGAACAATATTTTTCCAAACGTAAGTCTGTCTGTAATCTGTCTGTCTGTCAATCTGTCTGTCTGTCTATCTGTCAATCCATCCACCCATTCGGCCATCCGTCCATTCCCTAAGTGATCTATACATTTATAGACTGAAGCACACAGCAATTAGGACTCCTTTTCGAAGACTGACCTTGTCACTTTGACTATGTGACAATGATGCTGAGAGAGAGACTGTTTAAGTAGGACTGGGCAAACCTTTGGCTCCCGAGTTTCAGACGGTCCTAAAATTAGACAAGGCGGGCCAGGTTAGGAGCAGATAAATCATGCGAAATAATATGAATGGCACGTAAAAGTCATGCAAATATTTTTAACCTTCTCGATGCCATCTATAGGGAAAATGTGGGCATTGAAGGAAAAAAGGCCCAGATACAATCACATTCATTCATTCATTTATCTTAATCTGTTTGTCTGTTACTGGGTCACAGGGGCAGCTGGCGCCACCAAAAATCACATTGCACCATGTGAGCTGACTGTGAGCCTTCCTGTGGGTGGTGAGCCCACATAAAGGGTATAATCAAAGACAAATCAATTGTATAATTTGGTGGGCCAAATTAGAACAGTCCGCATCCAGCACCCAGGCCATAGTTTGCTCATACCCTACCTAGACCTATGAGGAACTGTGACAAGAACCATGACTATAAAAAACATGTTACTAGACTTGTCTGGCCTGGAACTAGTCCAATTCATTTAGTGAAAATGGGCACTGACTGACAGGGAAACTTGCACAAAGATGTGATCATGGCTGGAATTCAGCACACAGACAAGAGTGGTCCAAACCAAGAAAGGGTTCTGTATGAGCTGAAAGAATTCTCTAAGCCGCTGAAAAAACTATGGGCAAATATATACAAACGCACATATACATAATCCTCTCTTGCACAGAGGCACTATGATGCTGTTATTTTAGATAGGGTTTCAGGTTACAGAAGATAAAAGCTTCCCAGGTGGAATGGAAACTTTGATATACTATTCAGTCAAGACTCCTTAAGTGTTTTGCCACTAAACTCAGAAGTGAGCAGACGTTTAAATATACCCTGGTTCTGTCAAATACAAGTGTTTTACTCTGTTATATAGATATGGTTAATATATCACCTTTGAAAAAAATCCCATGGCACAATACTAGAATTATCACATTGATTATATATATATAGTAATTTGTTTTCTAGTTTCAGTTTACTGGTTACAACACCTGGGTCTGTTTAGTTGAACACAATGCTAAAATATGCATGCAGGAATTGAGGAAAAGCACGAAGCACATACAGTATGAAGATATTTTATCAGTGAATTGTGTTCTGAATATACCCATACATTCTGCTTATCTACATTCTGATGTCTTACACCTTTGCATATACAGTAGGTATAATCCGATGTCTGTTATTCCAGCAATCATCCTGGAACTCATCTAATCACTGATCACTGTCGCTCTTTTGCTCATTGATGAGCTAAGTCTCCAAAATTGTCCTACAAAGCTTAAAGGTGTATGGCCGCCCATTGCATAATTAGTTCTAGCTGGTTTAATGCAGTGCAGACTGTGTCGTGGGACCAAGACCATCTGGCTCTGCCCATGACGTTCCAAAACACAACTGTCTGAGGTCTCCAAGGGTATGTCATTTCAGCTTGTCCCAATCCAGGGCTTTTCCACACACATATTTTACGACTGACAACTTAAATCTTTTCTGAGAATTAAATGCAGATGGTGCCAGGAGATGTCTCACTATCTTGCGCAGAGCAATCCCATTCCAAAACTGATATGCAATTCTCTCAAGAGGCCTGGTACAAATATTTGGAGTGAAATATTTATACTTGATGCCTGAACCTTTGCTATATACACTATGTATATTTCATGGAAGAAGTGGTTTGGCGATTGAAGAAGCTGGAATCATGGATCTGGAAGTGTTCAGATCTGAATCCACAGGCTGTTGATGAAATCATCATATTGGTAAAATGGTAATATTGGAGATCTGTTTCCAAAAAAAAAGTTTAATATACAAAACTAGACCAAAAGTAACTGATGTTAGAAGTAGTCTCAGCAGCAGCGCTAGAGACTTCCTCCTAGCTAAATCTTTTGCACTTATGGGATGTTACTCTGCAAGTGTGACGTATGTCCGCCCTGCGAGTAGGAGTCTTTTAAATCAGGTGAATTATATCTTTTCCAGTACAGGAATAAGTTTATGTGCTTTCATCAAATCTTGTTGGTATGTAAAGACCGTTCAGAGCCCTAGGAGAGTCCCTGATTGATAAACCACAGAACCAGAGTAACTAACAGTTAACATTCCCCCGAGAGCAAAAAGGAGGACGGAAACTAGAGCACAGCAGTGTTTAGGAAGTGATGCAGGATGTGTAGGAGTCCTCTGGGGCCTCTGATCCCTACATCAGTCAGACGCAGATAAAAAGGTTGAGTTGAAGGGTAATATTTAACCCTAGGGATGTTGTCACAAGGTTCGTAAACCAGTTTGTTTTTGGTGTTCAGTCGAGAAGTAAAAGACTGACCATCATTGCTGCGATGGCCAGTCCACCTGGGGTCTTTTTTTCTTCAACCCTCTATTGGCAAATGGATAACCTGATACTGTGGCTGGATACCACAGTAAATCAGATAATCTGACTTTAGCATCCCAAAATGTCAAACATGAAAACTCACTTCCTACAGCCTTTGTATGCATAACTTGTTTAGTTTTTCCCTTGGTCATGGTCATGTCAAGGCCATGAAGAGACCAGACGACATAGTTGGTCCTTTTCTCTTCCGTTGGCTTAGTAATATAGTCAGTTAATTCAGTTAAAACAGAAACAGATATTAACTTCTACCAGACAGAACAAGATAAAGGTCATAGGACCCGAGATTCCACAGCAGGTCAAATCAATACAACAAAGATCGGAAATGGCTAACTATTAAAAGCTTGATTAATGATTTCAAAGTATAGTTTATCACTAACCTTATTAAGTATATCATTTAAATTGTTTTAATAAAAAAAAACAGTTGCTTGTTTGTAAAGCGCCTTGAGAAAACAGTTGTTATGATCTGGCACTATAGACAAATAAAAGTTGAAGTTAAAGCAAGTTTTTATTCTTATACATTTATTAATACAGGTTTATGATTTTTTTTTAATCAGAAAAAGAAAGTCGATTATCAATGTCCATCAAATTATTTGACTATCCTCGTATTTAAAATGTCTTCTAATTCACGGCAATCCTAAAAAAGGAACTTGTCAGAAGTGGGATTCGAACCCACGCCTCCAGGGGAGACTGCGACCTGAACGCAGCGCCTTAGACCGCTCGGCCATCCTGACTATGAATGTCGCCCTCATGATGTATTTATTAAGAACCTAATTCTTCATGGCTCAGATTTCTTTTTTTAATCTGGGTAATATTGTCTGAGTAATATTTTAACCCTAATGTTGTTTCAATAAAATTATTACGAGAGTCTGTTATATGGTGTCGTTAAGACTGCGCACCCACGCGGCCTTGCAAAAGAACGCGACGTAGATAACGTATCGATTAACAGAAAGTCAACATGTCACTTAATGAGTAATGACATTTCTTACTCAATTCATCAAAGTAATTTCACCTGATACTTGGCCACTGGTGTCAACTCGCCATTTTTCAACTCACTGTGCTACTGTCAACTGGGCAGCGAGCTGCGTTTCTATGTGACCACCCAGAGGATTCTATGGCTCGGTGTCACTACCACTGAAGTGGAAATGAAAACAACCGAGAGTGAAATGTTGAAGCCACACTGTGGTGGTTGACATTATAAAACAGGCAACAACGGTGGAAAGCGGCTGACCCAGACCTCAAAAGTACAGACAGTCCAAACACACATTTAAAGCAAACAATGGCCTTCAACCAGTAGCAGATAAACACATGATAGGGCTCTGTTCCCATCTACCATCTATCATCCCATATACAGAGAAAATCACACTCACTGCATCTCCGCCTGATATGCTACTAAACAGGTTTACAGAGTTCAACCATTTCAGGCAAAAGAAAATGAAAGTGGCGTTCAGTTATTTAACACAATGAGATACAGAAACTGATAACTTGCTGCTTATCATACATCCTGACAATGAATTTAAGGAATTTCATTGACACACCCCCAGAACAAGATAGTATACTTGACTTCAACTCATTCTATAAATGCTCTCAAATAATTTTTCTGGGAAACACTATTGTTTTTTCAATATGGTAACAATTATCTATATCTAAAAGAACCAATTTAGTTCTTATTGTGTAAATAATGATCTCTATCCACCAGTGGTGGTTCGTGAGGGCCAGCAAATTCTTCTCTCCTGGCCTAAACATACTCAGAACAACACAACAGAACAACACAATTCATTATATTTTTTTAAATGAAAATGCATTAATATCTTTATAATACAAAAGGATTTTTACATTTTAACAAAAACTTTTTATCCAATCATATTTCAGCTAGCTAGCGTTCAGAGCCTTCAGAATCAAAGGTGAGGGCCCTGTCTGCTGTAAGTGAATGGACACATCCTGCCCAATGTCTGATTTTGAAGGGAAAAGTCCCACTGATCTCCTTGATTTTCTTCTGATCAAAAATCTGAGTGAGAGTTTGGGGCAGCCAAACATGTAACCACCCCTGTGTCCAGTGCCTCTGTTGAACACTCATTCTCAGCATTGAAGCGTCTAAAAATGTGAAAAACGAAGGGACAGACACGGCTTTAGCATTAGCCTTCATGTCCATCACAGAAGACTTGCTGAAGGATCTGAAAACAGATTGTTTTGTCCAGCTCAGTTAAAAGTAAAAATACTAAAAATAATTGATTTTGAATGGTCTGGAAATAAAGTGTCACTTGATGAGCCTATATTAAGGATAATATAATGTATACATATGTGTGGATTCTTGAGTCCTGGTGTCATACTGATGTTATTATGAGGCATATTAATTTGACGTCACAAAACTTTGACGTCACTGAAGGCCTACAGTTGAAATACATGGCCCGCCAGTGCTATGTCATTAGTCATTATTACCCAGTCATTTGTTTTGTTTCTTTAAATAACAGGTGAAATTACAATCCTAGATATTCTTAATGAAACTCCAGTGGTAAATAGTTGGCGCACACTGTTTGTTTTAAACAAATGGAACATCAGTGCCAGTGTCCTGGCGCCATCAACTTCCTGGGCACAGACACGCTCTATTAATAGTGTCTGTTTTTAAAGGAGACTCAGCTGATAAGACAGCAGCAGGAAAATGCCATTGGAAGGGTGGGTTTACTGCTGAGCTAATTCAGCGTTTACAATATAGCAGGAAATAAATTAAAATACACATTTATTTAGTTTTTAATCAGACCATAATGGGCTGAAAAACATTAAAAATCTATGGCTGTTAGTTTTGTTTAATGTAGTCAAATTTTTAACCTAAATTTTCAAATAATGAAAAGTTAAAAATTGTTCACCAACCCCACATACAGTGTTAGTTGATCATGTACAGGTGCTCAGAGGTCAGAAAAGGTACGACACAATACAAACAATGTGGTTAAACGTATGACTCTTTTTAAGCAGTAATACTGATGACCAAGTTCAGTTAAAACAGTTGGTCCTTCGTGGTAATGCTGGTCTAATTTTGTCAAAAACAAAGTTGTGCTTCTATCTTTGTTTCCAAATCCAGTTAAAATGGTTTCTATTTTTTAAGGTAAACATACACGACATTCATAACCGCGCCACTTCCATCAAATGAATAATACAGTTAAATTGGCAACGGCCATTAAGTACAAACGACGAACCGGAAGTGTGTGTTCACTTCCGATGTAAACAAAGCAGCGCGGTCCCTTTAAGGAAAGCAGTTATGTACTGTATTTCCGGCTCGGTATGTTTTGCTTAGCCTCGATGGTAATTCATTTGGACGATAACTTAAAAAGGATAAGAAAAAATAAAAACACTTTTTAACGGTGCCGCCAAAATATTTTACAAACCCTCACAGTTTGGATAAAGTGTTTTCGAGGATATAGCTCAATGGCAGGAATCAAGAGAAAGATGATAGTCACAACAGCTGAAAGAACCCTAAATAAACATACAAAGCAAAAACACGCAAGAGTAAAACGAAAGGATCCAAATGATCTTACAGAACAACAGGAGAAAAGTCATTATTTCAGTGAAAGTAATCGGCAGCAGCGACTTGGAGAAGGGTTTTTCCAACAGCCTTGTATTAATTTGGCTAAAGCGCTTCTGGGAAAGGTAAGAATTCAGAAGATGGGAGTGGTGGCACAGGTTGTACTTTAGTTTCCTGGAGTTCTTTTAGAAGATATTATTATAGAAGCTATAATTGTGACATTACCATATCTTGTGGCAGTGGTGGCCTAGTGGTTAAGAAATCGGACTGGGGTCCGAAAAGCTCCAAATCCAGGTTCAAAACTTTGGTGATGGGTTGAATGCAGTAGACAAACTTTTTCAGTGGTGTGGATCACAAAGTCACAATGCAACAAGGAGTTAGCGTCCTCCCTTATTTTCCTTTTGTTGCTACAATTACGCCCTGCCACGTCTCCTGAGCGCCCTCTTCAGTCCACATTTGCGTGCATTTGCATTATTGACATTAAATATTCTGTGGACAAACAATACCGCACTAGAAACAAAGATGGTTGAAATATTTAATATAATGTAAGTATATAAGTATATATAATAAAAGTACTGTACTTGTGTATATTATGGTTTAGCATAGATGAACTGTAAACACAAAAGTTTTTCAAAAAAGCTGCAGATAAACTAACTGCTAGGTAATCCTATATGATTACCTATATGGTTATCTAATTGAACCTGTAACCTGCTCTGTCTCTGTAGGTGTTGGTGCGCAGATGTGCAGAGGGTGAGCTACGAGGGCGAATAGTTGAAACTGAATCTTACCTTGGAGGCGAGGACAAAGCTTCTCACTCAGCCGGAGGCAAACGCACTGAGAGGAACACTGCCATGTTCATGAAGCCAGGCACGATTTATGTGTATCCAATTTACGGCATCTACCTCTGTATGAACGTGTCTAGTGAAGGTAAAAGTACCTGATGTCACCTGAGGGAAAACACCTGCTTTATGTTTGATTTTTTTTAAAAGACATTAAATCACCCGGGGATTATGAAGGGGAAGAGGAAAGGAAACAGTTTGAAAACCTTTATTGATTGATGTTTCTGTGTGTTGTCTGTTGCAGGGGATGGGGCTGCCGTGTTGCTGCGTGCTGCCGAGCCCCTGCAGGGTCAGTCCATCATGGAACAGCTGAGGTCAGCTAGACGAAAAACAGAGGGACGAAAACTTAAGGACAAAGAACTTTGCAACGGGCCCTCAAAACTGTGCCAGGCTCTCAACATTACCCGATGTTTTGACCGTAGAGACCTCGCCTCAGATCCTGAGGTCTGGCTGGAGGAGGAACCCAATGCAAGTCCTGTTGACCCTAAAGATATAGTATCTGCAGCACGTGTCGGAATTGAGTCTCATGGTGAATGGGCCAAGAAGCCTTTGCGATTTTATCTGCGTGGACATCGTTGTGTTAGCGTAGTGGATAAAGAGGCGGAAAGAAAGCTGGAATCTGAAAACAAAGTTAAAGACTTGGATCCATCTGATTTCAGTATAAACACTGACAGCACAACTGTAGGTCTGTTGTAATGGGTGTGTTGTGGTATCTACAACTTCTTGACTGTCCAACAGACTTGTGTATAAAGTGTTAAAAAATATTCTCAAAAAAATCTCAATATAATGATTAAATATTTGTCTAAAGAATTGTTTTGATAAAGTTAATAAAATTGTGTTTGAGTTACTTCTCCAACTGTTGAAAACGGAGCAGTGGCAGCCCCAGATGGCATCTTTTTTTCTAAAGACTTTTCAATTGTCCATGTTATAATCAAGCAGCTACAGCATGACTCATTTAACGTGAGTGGGGAAAAAAATCCCTGGGACCAGCCCAGGTCACACATCTGTCTTAAACATTCATTATAGGCCCATCACTCTTCAGCGATTTCACAGATGTAAGGATCACCATGATCTCCTCTCAACAAAAACAGCCAGTGTCATGTTACCTGTCTTATGCTTTTTTTTCCCCTTCCTGCTGTCTTTCTCACCCCACCCTTGGGAAGAATGAGGGGAAGACGTAGAATGAAGTCTGGAATAATCATTACAGTGTGGTGATTGCACATGATGTGACATATGTAGGAGAGTGGATGGTGAAAGTTACCTGTTGACATAACAAAAATATCTAAATGATTTCTTACATTTTATGAAACAATCGTAAATACTTAATGCCACGATTGAGAAATACTGTACTGTATGTGTAGTGGGCTGTATGCTACTATGAGGATGTTGAAGTATTGTCTTTGAAATTGGTACATTTTATGTTTATATTACACGTGGCAAACGAATAAATACTGACTGCACTCTTAATGTTAGCAAACCATACATCACAAAAGTTTTTTGATAATTATATTATTGATCACTATCAATAATATAATGAGGTGTGCTGGTACACTCTGCATCAGTGTGACACAGAAAATACCCTGATGAAATATTTTTGTAAGTGTTGTCACAAACAAAGTATTTTCTGCCTCCTACCGATTATTGATTCACAACTGCCGGGCTTCCTTGAGAGTGTTTTAAAGCTGATCAGTATGAAGCTTCAGCAGTGAAAAATGCTCTTACACTGCCTTTTATACAGTAAGCCAATAGTGGCTGAGCCTCAACAAGGTTTAAAACACACTGCTGTAATGGAGATATAAGGAGAAAAAAAAAATCACATTAGCATTGTAATAAACTAGTTATGTGGTTAATTGTGTTTTAGAGCAGTCTATTAAATAAGGTGCAAATTAAGCAGTATAATAATACACATGGACTTGGTTTTAAGATTATTGGATTAAATGTATGAATGAATAATACAGTACAAAATTACCTGCTCTACTTCAGAGAAAGCATTTTAGGTGTAATTCTTCCTCTGATTGGTCTTTACTGGTCACATGTGTTAGGGAAAATCTAATTTGTCAGTGGAAACATCCCTTAGTCCGCTTTATCTTTTGTACAGTCACACTGGACCAATGAGAGTTCCAGGGCAATTGGGTCATCCTATAAGCAATCTCCATTTATTTTACACAAACATTAAAATATTTAGAAATTGATTTAATATTGTAAACTAACATATGGCATAATACTTTTTGCATGATGTGTATCTGCAAATGTCACTGCACACACTGAGTTAGATGGGTTTTTTTTAAGTCCCTGCTGCTGTAAATGCAACATTCCTTTGGATTCTTCATTTCATCAGGAGCTGAAGTTATGTCCTTCACCGCTATTCCACGGGTGACTGAAAGATAGAGATGATTGGATCCTCATGGTTTGTCACCACAAGGACACTGCGGAACTTGTCAAACAGTGTCTTCAACTGTGATCGTCTCATGTTTTCATTGTACATGATCTCCTCCAGGTGATGATGTCCCCGGAAATAATGTAGGAGCCTGTTGACAGAGGACAGCAAAGGTAAAGAGCATTGGTAAGAGATTTTGACTGGACGACTAAACAGGTAAATTAACCAAAAGGTAAAAGTAATTTTAAACATGTCAACAGTTTGTTGTGTATTTGTATGTGTCGGTACAACTATGCCTCTTTCCAAATATTTCTCTAAATACTGGTGTTGGCTTATGTTGTAATTTAATAATGACAGCGTTGTTATCTGTAGGAACTATGACTCCATACTCTTCTTATCATCATCATTGCACTTATTTGATTGTCATTGTATGTGTAACTGATTCAAAAAGTACAGTAAAGTGCAACCTGTACTGCCCAGCATTCTACTCCCAGTACAAGTGAAGGTCCTTTGAGGGGTTTAAATGATTTTATTGGGGCAGGGTATCACTCCCTTGCCAAGCAATTACAAAACAGAATTGAAAATGTCAGGCCATCTACAACTCCAAAAAAAGAAAACAAAACCTTTCACAGATGATTCTAACACGGACCACATCCCACCTGAACAGAGCGGCAGGTCCTGCCCCTTGGACAGACTCTAGACCAGTGGGTCTTAACCTGGGTTCTATTGAACCCTAGGGGTTCGGTGGAGCCTCTGCCGCTGAGGTCAAGACACCACGGAGGTCAAGACACACCGACTCACCCTACTAATGTAGGGTTTGGTGAGTGCACATATGAAACTGGTGGGGTTTGGTAGCTCCAGCAAGGTTAAGAACCACTGCTCTAGAGCATGGAAAGAAAGATGAACTGAAGATGATCTTTCAGTAAAAGGATGTATAAGTACCTCAAAAAAAGTGACCATTTAGGTGCCAGGAACTTGACATGGCTGTCCATTTTGAGGAACTGACTAATATAAGGGGCAACGGCTCCATATGGTGTAGGTTGTTTGGCTTTTGAAATACTTTAAGGGGAAATATTATGCCTCAGGACTCTTGACTTATGAGACAGGGAGGTTAACGCGTACACTATGGAACCACTTATGTTTGACTTTATACTACATAAAATTATGCGTTTGCAGTACACAATTTAGATAATTTAAAGATAACTTTTTTACAGTATATAGATGTCATAAAATGCATTAATACTACAAGATGAACTATAAAAAAGGAGAAAAATCAGTAGAATTTGAGAAAAAAATTAATTAAATAGCAGTTTTATACTGATGATTCCTCAGTTAAACTCTTGCGTTTGATTAGTATTTTTTATTACAATTAAATGTAAATAATATAAGTAGTTTTAATCGTAAAAAATACAGGTAGTCCTGTAAAGCAGTTCACATCTTTCAACTATATTCAGCAAAATTATTTTGGCAACACTACAGTATTGGACATAAAAACATCAGTGTGGGTGCGACTTACTCTTTGGAGACATAAAAAGGGCAAAAAGTTTCCAAAAAACTAAATAAAGTGGCTGTAGTAGTAATGTATGGGGTCGTTTTATATGGAAATAAAAGTATTTTCACATACAGCCATGGAAAAATTATTACTGTAAACCTCCCTGCTGTTTTCTTCAAATTTTGTTAATTTCCAATATGAATCCAATATCCAGCCATTTTCCATGGTTTTAACTATTTTTGACCATCTGTTGGCGACCCATTCAGAAAAGGTCCGTAACCCTTTAAACCATGTTTTCGTCCTTGTTGTATTCTTCAGCTAATGTACTTTTATTAGTTCCAGGCATTAAAATGAACAAGAAATTGAAAAAAGAACCTACGGTTTAATCATTAATCAACTGTATAGCATTTGATGTAAAAGCGTATTTCTCTACTCCATTTACCAGGTTTATAAGTACTCTTAAAAATAGTTTTATGACTATACTTCATGAAGGATAACAAATTTCTAGATGATGGGGACAAAAAACGTATAGTTTGTCCTAAACTGAGGACCCTCTGTGTCCATTAGTTCATTTAAGGTTTTTTTTAAAGTCCATTAAATTAATTCCATACAAAACATTAAAATGGCTGTTACATTTACCTGGCAAACATTCGTAAATCCTCTGGATTTTGTGCAGCAGGGATGTTGAGAATAACTTGTCGTTCATGCTCTGACAGGCTGGCCAGCAGCGTCTCTGTCATCCTCTTGTTTATCGGCGAGTCTCCACTAGGCAGCAGCTCTGCACTGGAGTTGTCCATGCTGGGACTGGTCAGGGTCATGTCATCACTGCTGGCTGCACAGAGAAAGGGCAGTAGATTATACACTATACAGTATTTATACACAGTGATTGTATGTTTGTACCTAAAATGTCCAATGAATTTGCACCAAAGGACGATAAATAATAACAAAATATTGGTGGAAAAAAAATGTAGGTTTTAGGTCTGCCTGTTCAAGTGGCACTGCTTCTGTCCATCTCAGGGGTACAAGTTGGGCAACATCTAAAGTGTTCCCTAACCTTTTTGCGGCATGAACCGGTTGAATGTCTGGTGCTGTTTTCATGGACTGGTCATTAAGTTGTGGCAGACAAATACCCTAATTAAAATTTATTTTTCCAGTGCTCAGAAATATTTTCCTACCTATAAAATCTTCCTACCTGAAATTACTGTGCATGCACACAACAAGGACTTTTCAAGTGCACACAGCCTATAATGTTCTGCTATCGGACAGGTATACAAGGTTAGAATCTTGTATCAATGACTCTGCGTCATTTTGAGTTTATTGTTGTTGTCTTCACTGGGAAAATATTTCCTAATCAAATATAGTTGCATTATTGATGATAGAATCCTAGCCATTCTATTGGTCAGTGCTTTTGTTGTTATGGGTATAGATCAAGTGGAAGTAATAGCCAGATGGGGCCAAAAGGAAACATTATTTCTCTGGGCCCAGCCCCAATTCACCCATGGACTGGTATAGGTCCCCACCCCAGTGGTTGGAGACTACTGTTCTGCAAGGCTGCCAGTGGATACACCAGAATCCACAACTACCCACTACTAAACTTCAAAAGTTATGGATGTGGGAACATTTAAAAAACATTGATTTACTATTTTTCTTATTCTCATAAATACCAATCCTTACACACAGAAAGTAAATAGATAAATTAATTGCTGTAACAGCAAAGAAAGAAAAAGCTTGAAAACAGTAGAGTATTTTACTCATTACACCTGTAAAAAGCAAAAATAAAAGATGATGGTAGAGTTCGTACTTGGAGAACCAAAGCTGAGAGCACTGGGCGTACTGAGACTGTGACCTCCGACTCTGGCTGCCAGTGGAAAGTCGTCCTCTCTTGGTCCCGGCTCATCTTCGCTGGGCGGCACCAACAGACAAACATAAGTGTGAAGCTGGATCAGGAGACGTCGCTGAAGCATCCACACCACCATCTGGATCAGCTGGGCCTGGATCAAGAAATGAAGGAGACCAGAAGATGTATCTGAAAAAGAACCTCAACAATGTACACATTGGCCGTGATATACTGTAGTCTTCTTAAAAACAAAGCCCCAGACAGAAGTCTATTTTTGGAGGACCACTTTTGTTCTACTAACTTCTTTCTATAAGCAATAGCACAAAATGTACCAGTACACAAAAAAGATGAGGAAAAAAAAACAGCCAGTATGTCTGTTTGTCAGTCTGAAATAAAGTAATACATAGAATATTGTCAAGAATGGTTGAGCTCAGTATCCAGAAGTCATAACTGAGAATCATAGCAGGAGATTAAGAAAGTTATATGGGTGTAAAAAAGTTCTAAATTAAGCTGAAAATAGAGGAGACATGTTATTAGAACATTTTTGAGACATGTCCTTCATGCTGCGATGTGATTTTTTTTTTTGATCAATGAGTAATTTTGAAGAAGAAGTGCAACTGTTATCTCAAATCTGTTAAAAAGAGGTGAGAGTCGTCTCAGTCTTCTTTTTTTTCTTTGACTCTCATCTCTACTAGACAGATTAGATAGAAAGAATTGAACGACACAGAGATAGTTAGATTAGAGGAAGGAAAGAAGACGAAGAAGGTAAGAAAAACTCCCATCTAGCCTTGAAGAAGACTTATCTTTGTTAGACAAAAATTAGACAGAAAGAATTAGACTGAACAGAAATAGTTAAACAGAAAGTGTTGAACGGAACAGAAAAAATTAGACAGACAGAATTGAACGGAACAGAAATAGTTAGACAGAAGGAAGAAAAGAAGACGAAGAAAACTCTCATCAGCCTACGAAGAAGACTTTTGTCTATCTTAAAATTAGAAAGAAAGAATTGAACGGAACAGAAATAGTTAGGCTGAAGATAGGAAGAGAAGAAGGAGATGAAGACTTTCATCCACCCAGGAAGAAGACTCTTATCTATCTTAGAAGAATAGACAGAAAGAATTAGATGGAACAATTTAATTAAATTGAAGGACCGGAGATAAAAGGGTAGTATTAGACAGAAAAGAAGAAGAGGATTATGGATAGCAACTGGCAGGAAAAGAAAACTCTCATCTATCTTTGAAGCAAAAAGAAGCCCAGCAAGAAAAAGTTAAGACGGTAGATAGAAAGGAAAAAGATAAAAATTACAATCGCTCGCACTCCTCTACTTCTCACTGCCCGCCACGGCGGCTGCAGGACAAACCTAAGGAGAGCGGCCCCTTGGGGAGACGGCCCTATACAGGGCCGGAAGGGAGCAGCCGACTCCGCCGCAGCCGCGAAACTTAAACAAGAACAGCGCGTCTGCGGCCAAGGACGCTCTACTTCTCCCCCTCTTCTATGCCTCAGATAAAGAATAAGTCAATTTAGAAAGAATTTATCAATTGTCTCAGCACATTCATATTAATTTTAACCTTACTATTAGAGTTGTTGATATGTAATCATTTTTTCCTGATTACTACATCGGCTGAAGATTGCTCATGTGCTGCTCCTTTGAGCAATAAAATCACTTGAAAAAAGTTGTATTCTTGACGATTTTTTGTCACTATTTCGCACACATTAAATAACAAGTTCTGGTACATGAGGGAAGACGAAGGCCCATCTATTGTCTTTAAATACCCCAGTTATATGCCCCCAACACCGTTACAAAAGGTTTCCAAAACCCATATTGCACCATGGTCACCCCCCCCGCGTACAGTACGATCTAACAATATGTATTTTTTTATAGCTATAATCAACCAGAAATCATATTAAAACAATCTTCAAATTAATATTACTATATTTAGTTACATTTTAAACTTACTTTAAATTTAATATTTACATTTATTGTGGCACTATTATTGAAAAGACTCACAATATTAATTTTGCATGACATATTTCTTCCATTCACAGGACAAGATTTGCCCATGCGTACATTTAAATAGTTAAATGTATAAATTGGACACTCAAGCAACCAGCAGTTGGGTCTCATCACAAATGGTGGACCTTTCTCATTATCAACATCCCTGTTTCTTGATTATTACTTCTTTATAAGTATTAATTTGCAATGAAGATCTATTCATTCATCCATACCTCCTGTGCAGGAGCTTCCAGGGGACTTCTGAACTCAGCCAGTGAGACAGGAAGAGAGAATTTGGACAACATGGTGGGCAGATCTTGACCAGGAAACTGTTGGGCAAAGTGTTCAGCCTGTGAAGAGTATCTGTTTATGGCGAGAGAGACACAAAGAGTTTCACTATCTAAGGGTTTTGATGTAAAACAAACTATTTCAGGTCCTCAACCTTCAGATGATTCAAATTGACAAGAAGCCAAAGATCTAATCAACCAGTTATTCCGTCACTAGAGCTCTGAGACCAGAAGTCAAACTAAACTGGAAGAAATGGAGAGTAATTTAACCCAATGAACTTCAAGGCTTGTTGCCTTGTTTGGATTAGACCAGGGACATTTCCATGGTATCCCTGACAATCGAGAATGAACTGATACGATGCTTTGGGAACTGGACAAGTGAGCACTTCAGGATCTACACCCTGTCCCAATCGAAAGTCAAAAGTCCCTCTTGTATGATTGGTGGGGTCTGGGGACAACCTTGGCACAAAGCCGGCTGTCTATCGTACCTCCACTTCCCCTTTTCCCTCCCTCCTGCAAGTTCTTTTTTATGCCATGCTATTAACTGCTGAAGTTTATGTTTCGAATCCATAATACTCCTCAAATCAGAAAGGTTTGGTGGTGTCTCTTTTTTCCCATCCCATTTCCTCACTTTTCCCTCCACTGCTGTTTGCTCGGTTATTTTGTCACATCTCTTCAGTGTTGTATTGTATACATGTGCACGACAGTTTGACTGCATATTTTCTTTGTATTCATATAATGACAATTAAAAAGAAAAATCACTTCTTCTTCATCTGGCTTCAGCTACTCTTGGATATATCTTCATTGTATGTCTAAACAACTGTCGCACTCTGTAGTTGTTCTTATAAAATTGGTACCACTTTTCCTCCACTCGAGAACAGCATGAAACAGAAAATGTTGATTAGCTGGGTGGTGAGCCAAATAGAAGTTATGTGCGCTGGGACGGTGCCATGCTCAGAGCATCGCAGTCACAACCTGGCAGCTGGTGGATTTGAACATGAAGACCCAAGTCTGCTTCCCTAATCACCAGGCCAACACTGCCACCAAGAACAGTAATCATACAATCAATTATTACGCGATAAGCGTTTATGATTGGCTGAAAACTTTGTGGCAAAGAAAGATTTTCTCATGCAGAACAGATGGAGGGGTGCTATAATGTTATTATACCATTGGGGTTTTTTTTTAATGATTTTTACTTTTATATTGCCCTGGTAATTTAATATTTTATTGCTCTGTGACAGGTAGATATAATATTCCATGTTTCTGGTGTCATAACTGTCAGTGTTACACACCTTTGATGTGTACTGTTTGTTGTTTAATTCCTTTTTTACTTTCTATAATTCTGAAGTCATTCTATTTCTATTCCAAATCCTTTCTTAAAATGCTATTTTTGCAGGACGTTACTGTATATGTTTACTGATTAGCATGACATACTTCAGTCTTCATCAATAAGTATAATAATTATTATTTAAATAATAATAATTTGGACTACTTCATACACTCATTATATAATATGTACAGACACTCACAGGCAAATGTGGGCGTGAGGAGACAGCATGTACACGTTATTCTCACACAGTGGGTAGATGATGATGGCTTTGCCCCAGTAGACCAGGTGAGCAGCAATCTGAAATATCTGTGCAAAGACAATCCTATGGTTTACGGCAAAAAGCCACAAGGATGAAAGTTTCGAGCTAAAGATAAAATATTAACTTTTGTTGCTAATGGAAATAGAGTCATGTAAAGATGTCCTCCACTAGATGGCAGTATGTGATGGTGTGACTGGTTTGTACCTGAAGCAGAGCTAAGTCTGAATCCTGGGCAAGCTGCTGGAGGTTTTTCACAGCTGAGCACGTCTTGATCAGCCGAACCATCGCTGACGAACAGTCCAGAGGAAGTTGGCTGAGCAAAGCCTTTTCATTCTCCAGTAGCAGCAGAGCATGATAAGGTCTGCACAGTCAGAAAGCATAGATGTTTATGGAATTTACTGAAATTCACCAATAAAAAGCAGATTTAGTTCAAATTAGCTATTTGATGACATGATGGAGATGATGAAGATTAGCATGTGAAAATATTGACATTACAAATATTAACAAATAATAATAATACAGAGTATATATTTTTCAATAAAATTCAACTAACCACTGTGTTAAAAGAAGACAAAGAATAAAGGTCTCAACATTTAGCCACACATTTTAGATATTGTTAAAATGTCTACAGTCTATAGATACATTGATTAAAAAAATTTATAAAAGGAAAAACTGGTATATATTTATGATATATTATTTATGATATATATAAATATCACAAATAGTGTGTAAATGTCTAACCAATTTAGATTTTTAAATAAATCTTCGCGGTTTTTATTTTTGTAGTTATTTTAATATAGTGATAAAATGTTTGAATTCTGAAAATACTTTTGCTAAATATTTGCAAAAAATAATTTAAGCTTTTTCTTTACATTATTAAACAATAAAATGGCTCAAATTTGTAAAGGGAGAGGCTGTATATTGTATACATCTGTAAAGGGAGAAGAATACACTGATGTAGACAATACAAACAGACACTAGGGGGCAGTGTTAGCACAAATAATTTTGGGATGAAGGAGTAGTATTTCAAAGTCTGAACCAAGTTAACACAATCAATTATCTAAATATCGTGTCACCTTATTGCTTTAAGGCTGCGCTCTAGCGCCTCTGGAGGTAGGTGTTTACCGCTGATCCTGTGAATCTTGTGCGGCAAACAGAAGCTCACCTCCAGCCAGTTGTTGATGTGCAGACGCACCACACCAGTGGTACAGAGGCTACAAAAGATTAAAATGATCAAATAAATTAAAATTTTTTGTGGATAAGAAAGGGCAAAAATATTGTTTTATATATTGTAGCGATTGTAGCATGTGTATAAGTAAAACAATGAATAAAACTTTTTGCTTGGCTTAAGATATAGCAATTAAATGTATTAAATCAATCAAACAATGACAAAGTATTACATGTTTTTGTACCACTCTCTTGGGTTAATTCAGTGCTTCTCAAATAGTGGGGCGGGCCCCCCTGGGGTGGGCACAGTGCGATGCCCAGCGTGTCACCCTGGGGAACATGCTTATTTTCCGCTTTACTACAATAAAGTGTAATTGCACATCCTTGTAAGTTGAACTATATCTCTTTCTTACTTTGTTTCTTTTGTTAACAAGGATACAATGTTATGCAGAGGTGTAACTATAACTATTTTATAGACACTGGCTATTATTTATAGTTGCGATGGAGAGTGGGTGGTGGGGGGTGATCTATCTAGATCTATCTATCTATCTATCTAATAGACAGAAGAACATTGTTTTTAGAACAAAACATCCAACCCCTCACCTGTCATATGCCTCTTTCAGGTCCATGGCCAGTTTACATTTGGGAAGGATCTGTCTAAATGGAGACTGAGGCCCTCCATTCGCTGTCATAAAGAGAAATTTGTAATCAAATTAAAATTTGTTTCCCCTTAAGAATTGTTTTTAAACAAACAAAAGGCTATTTTCAGATAAAAATCATACGTTCACATTTTTTGTTTCACTACAACATAAAGAGAGAGGTGAGGTATGCTTCTCACTCTCGCTCACAGTGGTGATCTCCTCCTGAACGGCGAGCATCAGCTTGGCTTCTCTGGTCAGATATTGGCACCGTAGTTCTTCGTGCTGTAGAGCTATGGCTATACGACGGGACAGATTGTGCATGCAGTTGATGACAGAGAGGTCGGCGTTGGCCTGTGGAGCATTCAGAAGAATGAAAGAGATTATGAAACAATGTACTGGAACACATCAGATGTAGAATTCTTATGTTGTATGTATGTATGTATGGCAAATGGGCATTGGCCAATGAGGTACATATGTTTAGTGAGACCATATTTGACAAACTCAAGGCTTGGGGGGTAAATGAGGCCCGCAAAGTCATTGTGCATGGCCCACTGGAGCTTATAAAGCATTTTACAAAAAAAATACTTGTTTTGTTGCATAGAAATGAACAATATTTGTCACTTGAATAAGTAAAAATGAACTACAGTTACAAGTACTAATAAAATATGGAGTAGTTATATCTATACCAGTAGTTCTCAACTGGTCTTACTTTGGGGCCCACATTTTCCTGTGGTCAATAGGTCACGACCCACTCTTATAAAATTCAAACCAGGCAAATTAATTTTCAAAAGGAAAAAAAAAACCTTTGAAAAATCACTTATTTTAACATACTTAATTCATTCAGCAGAGTGTGCCTTTCAGAATAAGAGATTTTCTAAAATAAAACACATGCTTTACAGCTGATTCACATTATTTTGACCAGATGTTCGCGACCTGTTCAGAACGGTTCCGCGGCCCACCTATGGGTAGGTACCCACCAGTTGAGAACCACTGATCTATACAGACTTCAATTAAAAATTTCAAGGGAACCATATTGTTAATGTGGTCCCCTGGCCAATGAGTTTGACACCACTGAGATAAAATTTTTTTTTTTTCAAATTTTTTCAAATCCATTTTTTTCTGAGGTTTAATGTGTGAAATTAAAAGGCTACTAAATTAATCAAAATTATTTCTTCTTACAGCTTGAGTATCAACATTTTTCATCTCCCTCAAATCTCTGTATCTTCTACGCTGACTCCAACTACTGATGTATCCACTGTCCCTCTGAATATGTCCAAACCATCTCAATCTGGCTTCTCTAGCTTTTTCTCCAAACCTTCCTGTCTGTGTTGTCCCTAATGACTTCAATCCTTATCCTGTGCAGCTAAATGAATAAAAATTGAAATGGAAATTACCCAGGAATAACTCACTTTTTCAATTACTACACTGGTGTGTTTACAAATGCCACCATTTTGCAAACCCATGGCTAGGTCTGCCAGGATGTCACAATAAAAAATGTTACTGCAAACTTTCCATTTCCAGGACTTTTCCAGGACATTTTCAGTGACAAAATTTTTTATCATGTCTTATCATCATGTCTGTCTCCTGTTGACCAACCTCCTTTATCATTCCTGTGTTCATGTCTTCTTTGATCACTCAACAGAGGAGAGGAGCCATTGTCACATTAGCCTTTGGCTAATTATTTCTTATTTAACCATGTGTTTGTGAAATTGCATTTAAATTCCCTTTTAGTTAAACTAAACTAAAACTAAAAAAAAGAGTGGCTGCTTTATAGTGTTGTTGAAAGCTGAGTCGCAAATTTCTATTCAAGATAAAAAAAAAACTAATCGCACTGGACCGAATTGGACTGGATTGATGGTATAATATTTTTTATGAATCCTTCCTGAATTAGATTGTAGATATGAATCATATCATTATGTGAGTGAAGATTCACACCCCACATATTTACCTAAAATGTCTTCTACTAAATTATCACTAATTAATTCCTTTTATTCTATGTATATATATATATATATA
>JAFBJS010006699.1:2492-16470 GCA_016785265.1 Paraplagusia blochii
TTTTTTTTTTTATTTTTAAGCTACTTATTTGTGTTGTGTCCAACGACTGCGTGTCCTCATTATGTCTGCAAAGGCATTTGGCTCTGAAATACCACCCGGGCCTAATGTTTTGTTTTAATTTGATGCTGATGAAATGGGCAGCGTCAGTATTTCAATACCTCCATTATAGTTCAAAGGCTTTTTGGGAGAACACTGGCAGCAGGTTGAAAATTCACACACACACACACACACACTCATGCCATCGTGCATCAGGTACAGATTTATTTTCCGAGGAGGCAGGTTCATTTTCTAAAAAAAATATGCAACACAAAAATAAAATTGAGATGAATACTTTTAGGCGGAAAGTTACTCCACGATAAATGTATCTGCAGTGATTTCCCCTTCTACTGTGTCGGCTCTTAGAAACACAGTGATGAGGGAAAATTGCAAAAAAGAGGCAAGATTCTTAATACATTATATTTATAAATTTCCCCTAATGATACTTTCCGACTGTCATCTACCTAATCAATCCATAGTTACGATAATCAACCCATATATAACCCAGAATTTCTGAGATTCTATCTATCTATCTATCTACTGTGTCTATCTATGTATCTACGTATGTATCTATCTCTCTATGTATCTGTCTATCTATGTATCTACAGTCATGGAAAAAATTCATAGACCACTCTGCTGTTTTCTTCAATTCCTTGTTCATCTTAATGCCTTGTTCCACTAAAGGTTTATCACCAGGGGGAAACAATGAACACAAAACCATGCAATGACTAAAAGCACTGTATTTGTCAGTACAATGTTATTGCTAGTGATGTAGGAACGGAAGTGATTTTTGTCACTGTCAATAAAACCATGCAAAATGATGCCAGAAATCAGCTCTAAAATTAAACTGAATTATGAGCCTTTTTTGTTGTTGTTATATTTGTCCAGATTAATGTAGATTAAGTGGAAGCAGACTTTTAAATGGACAAGAAATTAAAGAAACACTGGTCTAATCATTTTTTCCATGACTGTATATATCTATCTATCCCTCCATTACAGTGAGAAACTGATTTTTTAATTTCATTTTCACCATTTTCTTCTTCTTTATTGAACATTAACTGCTAATTCCGCACTTTGGCGAAAAAACTGTGGCGACAGTGACCCTCAACTTTTTTCAGTGTGAGACTGCTGATCTATGGGAACAGAATGTTGGTTCTCAAACAACAGCGTCTCTAGATACAACAGTGTATCAGTGTATTCTTTTGATTGTACATGTGAGTATTTGTAGGTCTTGTCAAGGATTTTGCATCCGTGTCATCAGATATCGGTTTCTGATTTTGACTTTGACACTACAACTCTGAATACTTTTCCATGTTGTTCTGGGAAACATAAATTAGAGAAGAGACGTTTAGCAGAAGCTCAATTTACACTTGATCCTGGTTGGGCAGCCGTAATGTGAGCGCCATTCAGCAGATATTCACTTCTGGAATATTATGTTCCCATGTTTCCTTTGCCTCTTTCTTCACCTTTCAGCGATTGTTTAATCCATCAAGTCCACAACCAGTCATGGACATGGTAATGTTCGTCTGTCCATAATGATGGAAGATCACTATATCCACTATTACAGTACAAATTAGGACACAGAAGAGAGAAGGCCCTTGTTTGCTCTGTGCTAAGTCAGGTCATGAGTGGTTGGAGCGGTTATTCAACAGTTTCAATGTAGTTTAGCCTCATTATATTCCCAGCATGTGATAGCAGTCAGTCAGCGCCCCCTCCCCCACAGCCCAATAACCCCTCTTTACTCCCCGTGTCTCACCCCCTGTCAACCCTCGCCACCACTTTCTACTGGCGCCTTTACGGTTAATCAGGGATCGCCACAAGACATCATGTGACAAACAAGCAAACACACTCAAACATGATGCAGCATGCACACACACACACACACACTCTCCCGGAAACACACACACAACAGCTGATGTTGGAGCATGTAAACTAATAGCACCAACACATTCATTCGTCATTCCTCCCTCCATTCACTTCTTTTATGTAGGCTGCTTTAAATGAGCGCCGCAACAATAGGATCCATTCTACTGCCGGCATCAGCCTCCGTGCTTGTGCCTTCAGACACATCCAAAGGCAAACAGTTATCACTTTCTTACTGGAATGAGTGCCAGGAACTAAATCTAGGATTTGATATAAGTTTTTTTGGCAGTAAACCAGTGTTTCAGAAGTAAATATATCATCAAGGCTCGACAAACTTTTGGAAACCAAGAGATAAGATGAGAAAAGAGCGACTTGTTTGATGCAAACTTAACAAACATTGTCATAATACAAGGCTCTGGGACATACAATAGTGACCACTCTACTGGCCATCATGATGGAACCCATTGGAATATCATTGTAAGTGTAACGATGATATTCCCGAAAATGACAAAAATCAAAATACCGAGATTTATTCACTTTTTTTTTACGGTACGCTGTGTATAGGCCTTAAATATCTTTCAAATATTCGTGCTAACCTGCATTATACATGAAATTATTGCTATTTTAAGCTACAATAAGTGATGCAAAATCCTAGGCCCAATTTTTCCCAGGTCGGTCCTCACATTTCCCGATTCCCAGGATATGGTTCTGATCGCATTTCTCGAGATTAAACCCTAATCAGTACCATTTACACCAGGAATGGGCAAAGTTTTTAATTTGTAGGCCACAATTAGGACCAGGGTCAAGTTAGGACCAGGTGGACGCTGAGTGCCCATGAACTAAGATATATGCCTTGTAAAAGTCATGCAAAAATGCCTTTTGCATTCTTTACACCAGGGGTTTTCAAAGTGTGGGGCGGGCCCCCCTGTGGGGGCGCGGTGCGATGCTAAGGGGGGCGCCTGTGACCCTGGGGAACATGCTTTTTTTTTGCGGCAAATTACAATAAAGTGTAATTGCACATCCTTGTAAGTTGAACTATAGCTTTTTTTGTTTCTTTATGTTAACGAGGATACGATGTTATGCAGAGGTGTAGCTATAAGAAGTTTGGCGGGCTGGGTTACTAAACTGAATGGACCTCATCTGGCCCCGGCGCCTTAGTTTGCCCATGTCTGATTTAGACAACTTTTTGGACTAGTTTTGTTTTCTGGAACAGACCAAATAGGCACCTTAGGGAGACCACGGGGGGAGATATATTTTATATTTGTCTGTGCTGTTCATTCCGGCAAAAATCCAAATGACCTAAGACAAGTATAGATTTTCAGATTTCTATATTTGACGACACATGAATGTTACAGGACTTTTAACCAACAGTATTGAGCCCAGACTCCCCTCACTCCCCCCCGTCCCCCTCTCCGTCTCCACCTCCTGTCTGGAAGAACTCCAATGTCTGAAACTCTAGACAGCGTCGGTTCTGCCCTTTCTACAAAATTTAGGAAGCCATTAGCAACATCAAATAATTACCCCTGGACAAGGGAGAAAACGATGTGGGTGGGAGAGGAGGAGGAGGGTGAGGAGGGTTAGGATAAAGAAACAAGAGGAAGAAAAAGACACAGAGAAACAGAGTCAGATATCAGATGTCTGCTGTTTTCACTCACTTCATTACATTAATGTGTTCCCTAATACATACTGGAATGATCCCCTGTTGAAAGTACACAAAATCACTCACACCATTATCTACTGGATTTGTAGACATTAGCCGGATTGAGATGGTTTGGACATGTCCAGAAGACGGACAATGGTTATATTGGTAGAAGAATGATCCTAGAGATGGAGCTACCAGGTAGGAGACAGAAAGAAGATCGATGGATGCAGGGAGGGAGGACATGGAGGTAAAGAAGAAAAGTTTCAGGAATTGATGAAAATGACAATTACAAATAAAGAGGGTTAGGGTCAGAGTAGAAGATACAGAGGACAGGGTGAGACGGAAAACGTTGATTTACTGTGAAACTCGCGGAAAAGGGGGACAAGCTCAATGAGAAGAAGAAGAATCTTAAGTTATTTAATCCTCAAACACATGTAGTCAAACTTGGGATTTTGTCACTAATTTACCAGCTTAATTAAGATTATACATTGATCGTGCCTTGTTTTTAAGCAAAAGTTGTCTTTCTTGTAGGAAAAAAAGGACAACTCCCTCTAGATCTTCTCCTTTCAGCGTGTCCCTTGTTCAGGGGTTGCCACAGTGAGTCAATTTCCATCTCCCCCAACATTCCTTGGCAAATGTATCCATTTATACGAGCTTGATTCACACATAATAAAAAAAGAACCAAATTTACTCGACATAAATTGGATCAGTGTTTAATACTTCCATTTTTTTGCCGAGGATAACGTAGGATAGAATGAATGGGGATAAATCAAATTACTGTGGAGCGATGCAGCTGTTTGCTTTATTATATTAAGTACTGGCACAACAGACGCTAAGAGATTATTAAGGTGACAAAAAGTCTGTCCAGAAAAGGAGTTGATCTTTGACACAGTTGTGCTGTGTGACTTACAGATTTCTCCAAAAGTCCTTTTATTGCAAAAATAAAATATATATATATATAATGTCATTTATGGAGCATTATGAACATCTCTGGTCGGAAAAACGAAGTTAATTTTATTAAAAACAAGTCAGAGCAGCATTTTTCTTTCACTTTCTCACAGGTTTTGTTGTGAACCCATACAGTTTTCTCAGGAGAAAAAGTAAAAAAAAATGAAAACTGCCTGACGTCTTTCTGAGGATAACAAAGTTGATTGACCCTGGTTGGTCTCGTTCTCATTATTCAACTCCAGAACCTTCAGATTGTTGTTTCGTTTCACCAAACAAGTCCTTCTCGATGATTTCATTTGATGGAAAATCGATCGATTCTTCAGAACGTTAAGGCGCCTTTGAGCAGCAACTTCTGTTTGACACCTTGTCTTACATGCTGTGCTCGAACCGGAAGTTCAGATTCGTCTTTTTCATGCCGTCTGACACTTCTGCTGGAGTCTCATTCAGCCTGGCTCGCTTGTTACTACGTTGTTACCCCCCAACACAAATACACTTTAAACACAAACAAGCTTAGCTCTTCATTCCTCGCTTAAACCGTATCAAATGTATCAAAGCCCAGACTCACTCAAGTCCCCGGCTACACAGGGGTCAGTGTGAGGCTACAAGGGGCCACACACTCTACTCAATTAACTATAGAGCCAGTTAGTCTGTCTGACCACTGCAGTGTGTGTATACGTGTGTGTCAGTGTGTATGTGCTGCTGTCTGTGGAAAAAAAAGTGCTATGACTGCGTGTGTTACTGAATGTAAGTGGTGTTGTGTACAGGGTTAATAGGACACTACATGGTTATTAAGGGTAGAAGCATGTGCACATGTGTCTGATGGATGTCCTACGGAGACACAGAGTCTCCACAATTATCATCCAAATAGGCAGATACTGTATGTTAAGGTTTTCCTCAGGCTACAGTACATTTTATACTCAGTATCCAGCTGACTTGTCCATTGACAAGAGATGGAAACACAGCAAAAATACTCTGGAGACCTTTGAATGACTTCAGTTAAGTTTTCAACACATCCTTTAAATAGTCAATATAGTATCTATCGTAAATAATCTTAATTTTACTCGGGCAAGAGGCAGAGAACAAAATCACAGACCTGACAGAATCAAATTCAGCCTCTAGAACAGACCTGGGTAAACTAAGGTTTGGGGGCCAAGTGCGGCCCATTGGACATGTCATTCTGGCCTGCCAAACTTGTCAAAATTATACTATTAATTTATAATTTCACAATACCTCTTCCTGGCAGTGGTGGTCTTGTGGTTAAGGAAGTGGATTTGGGTCCGCAAGGCTTCAGGTTTCGAATCCACCAACTGCCAGGTTGCCGCCCCCACCCACATAACAAAAAGTACAATTGTGAATGCCAACTACAGCGCCCCTGTGACTTAGCATCGGACAAGCAGATACCTCTGCCTTTTTCCTGCAATTCCCCCATTGGAAACTGCTGAAAAGGCTAAAATCATTTAGAGGTCCAGCCCTGCGCTAGCTCATATGCCAAGGACGTCAGTCCTGGCTCTACCATGCAGCGCAGACGAAAAGATTGGACACGTCTTCTCAATCAGTGCATTCCCTTTCCTTACATTGGAAAATGTACTGTAGATGTAAAAAAGATCTGGATTGAGTTCTACCTAAATCAAGAGGGTTTGGGTTGAGCTGAATCGCTAAAGGTCCAAGAAGTGCTAACCACTTGTGGGATCTCATCAATCTCCTCTTTGTCTCCTACCTGGTAGCTCCATCTCTAGGATCATTCTTCCACCAATGTATCCACTGTGCCTCCTCTGAACATGTCCAAACCATCTCAATCTGTCTTCTCCAGCTTTTTCTCCAAACCTTCCCGCCTGTGTTGTCCCTCTAATCACCTTATTCCTGATCCTGTCCATCCTAGTCCCCCATAAAGAGACCTGAAGCACACCTTCAAGGTGAATAAGACTCTCAAGCTTAGACTAAGCGTAGTGTCAGCCTTTGTTGACTGGGGTAAGAGGTTCAGAGAGGCAAGGATGACCATATGGCTTCACCTCATCTCACCTGAGGTTCGACTGACTCTTCAAACTTTTCCACTCTAGGACCCAGCAAGTTACCTGAGTATGGCACCATCCCCACACACTGCTAGACACTGCTGCTAGATCAGGGGTCGGCAACCAGTGGCTCCGGAGCCACGTGTGGCTCTTTCATCCTTCTGTTTTGGCTCTCTGTGACTTTGGAAAATGAATAATAAGTATTTCATTCAAATTTTATTTTAGTTTGTTGATTTTAAAATATAATTCTGATATGTAGTAAACTTGTAACATTAAAGTAAAACGTTTTTAATATTTTTATCGGCCAAAACAGGGGTCGGTAACACGCAGCTCCGGAGGTGCGGCTATGCGTCACATTTCGTCTCTTTTCGTCTCTTTTCGTGATTTCACCATACACGCTGTCGTGGAGCGTGCACGCAGACTGCGGAACAGAGCGCTCTCACCTCTTCCCAACGTCATAGCAAAGGAGGGAAGAGCGGGCAGGGGGGTCAGTAATATTACCTTTTATTTTTTTTTTCAGCACGGAGCAAATGTCTGAGCGTCTGTAATGTGTCTGAACGGCATGACTCAGCAAAATTAACAGACTTAGAAAACTGAAACAATGGAATGGTAGTTACTCATAATCACATTGACTATAAGTTTTTATTTATATTTATTAACTCGAGGTTTAGAAATGGGATTGTGTCACTACAGTGAAATCTGGTCATGAAAAGAACAAAGATGAGATTCAGATAAACACCCACATCAATCTGATCTCATCAATAAGGTCATGTCCTTCACACTGACCAGTTCTCTGTCATCTTCATTAGATCTACAGAACATGGTTCAATTGTTAAAGCTACTTTGTTCAACTTTATACCAACGGCACCAGAAACAGTTTGACTTGGGCTGAACAGGGCTGATTGGGACAGATGTATCAGAGAGAGACGCTCCCTTTTCAACCCCAGTCTGTTTAATTTGGTGACAGGCTTGTTTAGTTCTTTGTCAGACATTGTCCACCCTCAGACATTGTTGGGTGCTGCTCCTTTCTGATTATAGATACAAAAAGAAATATTTGCGGCTCCCAGTGTTTTCAAAAAAAAAACAGATCACTCCCTGACTGACTTGGTCCCCGACGCGCGAGAATGTGCGTGTGCCAATGTGTGGCACACATGCATACACATAAAGAGCATTGCATGGTGTGTTTTTTCTGGGATTTTGACAAACAACAACAGTGACCTTTAAGGGCTGTCTCTTATACACATCTAGATGTGTATAAGAGACAGATCTCAATCTGGCTTCTCCAGCTTTTTCTCCAAACCTTCCTGTCTGTGTTGTCCCTCTAATCACCTTATTCCTGATCCTGTCCATCCTAGTCCCCCATAAAGAGACCTGAAGCACACCTTCAAGGTGAATAAGACTCTCAAGCTTAGACTAAGCGTAGTGTCAGCCTTTGTTGACTGGGGTAAGAGGTTCAGAGAGGCAAGGATGACCATATGGGTTCACCTGATCTCGACTGAATCTTCAAACCTTTCCACTCCAGGACCTAGCAAGTTACCTGAGTATGGCACCATCCCCACACACTGCTAGACACTACTGCTACTAGATGGATGGATGGATGGATGGGTGGTGTACCTTTTAGCAAATTAAGGCAGAGAGACTGAAAGCAGGTCTAACCCTAGGCCCTAAACATAGCATCTAAACATCTTCACTCCCTAGTCCGTTGCAGGTTTCTACAACTGCCACCCAAATCACACTGCACCATTCGCTGGGCCTTTCCTTCAGATGGTGAGCCCACTGGCAACGTTTTTAGAGCAGCTGCAGAACCTGGGGCCTTTCAAACCCACTTCTGCTTCCTAAACTGCAAGTCCAACCCCTGACCATCAAGGTGGAAACAGTATCTGGTCTGTTAATACCAGTGCCACATCAGATTTCTAAGCCATAATAGGTCCTGGTTACTGGGAGGATTTTGGCCTTGGCCTGAGAACCACTGATCCAGACTAACCCCTACAGCCCTGATCGTCCGGGTTGTGTTCTGTTCAGATTGTATTTACCCACAGTCTGAGGAATTGTGTTAATGATACTCAAGGGAAACATACACAGAGCCAGGGAAGAGCGTCTAGAGCAGGGGTGGGCAAACCTTTTGACTCGCGGGCCACAAGCGGTCCTAAAATTGGACACGAGGGCCGAGTCTGGAGCAGAAAGATGAAGCTTTTGTTTGAAGATAACCAATTATCTTCAAACAAAAGCTCTTCACGTAAAAGTCCAGTGTAAAAACCCAAGATGCTCCATTTCTAATACCCTTTATGACACCATTTACTGGGGAAACAGGCATTGCAAGCAAAGGGCAGAAGTATAATGTTAATATAAATAAATTATTTAATTTGGACAAGGTTGATGGGCCGTGTAAAGAAGCTAAATGGGCTGCATTTGGCCCTCGGGCCTTAGTTTGCCCATGCCTGGTCTAGAGAGTCCTGCTTCTAGTGAAAAAATATCAGCTTTCCGATACTAAATACTTACAACACAGACATTACATCAACTTTTAACTACATATGAGTGACCATGAGACTTAGTTAAAGCCACATTTATCTAAAACAAACCATTTAAAACTTTGAGTATAACTGGTTTTGGAAAGTCATTCATCAACATTGTTTTTTGTTTGCTTTTTTAAAAAAAATGTCTGATTATAATCTAGTATTTTACTCCAACAAAATAACATTTCACCCATTTCTTGTTTATTCCCCTGAGGCGTAGAATTCAATTTCTCACATTACACGGTTTACTTTGAATAAATAACAACCCCTCTAACACATCTGACCTTTCTGGCACATGGTTTCACATCTACGGTCACTTTATGTATGTGGGAATCAACCGCGACTAAAGCTCTCATTAGTTAACAATCTTGTTTTATCAGGGAGCAGGAGGAGCAGGACCGGGACAAAGTGTCCCCGGAGACTGTCATTACAATCACTTTTCTAATCAACTTCCAATCTCATCAGCCCCAAATGTCCAATTGCTCAGTGACAGCTCTGAGCCAATTGGACGCAATAAAACTAATTAGTAAAACTTCCAGTGAGCTTCACCAGATCCGACCTGAGATGGTTAAACTAAAAATAATCATTTTAAATAATAATAATTAAAAAAAAAAGAGAAATGACTGTTCATTTACAACTGTCTCCAGGGTGATTTTTCATCTAATCTATTAATTTGTACTTATATTGGCAACATATTTTGAGGGATTTGGTGGTCCCCCAGGGGCCCTTGAGTGTGAAGGACCCTCCTCCTCGTCTCAATCCCAATCCCATCACTCTCCTCAAGGCACTCAACTGTCAATCTGACTGTGATCTGGGAACCCGGTCTTATCTGATCCCTCAGGGTTCCCTGGAGAACGAAGGGGGGACAGAGGTGGTGGTTGGGTGTTCCAGGAGAACCAAGCCAAGCCAAACCAAGCCAAGCCGTGTCCACATCGCTCACAGTCATCAACTACAACGGAAGGTCAGCCCGGCTGTGAAAATCAGTTGGAATAAAGACGTTCAGAGCTTTGTGAATGAGTACATGAATCAGCTCCCAGGAACTGGGATGTGGACAATGTCCAGGTGGGACGTCCACCTTTCAACGTCCATCATGTTCTGTCATGTGTTTGTTACCAAAGCTAAAACAACAATCTTTCATTTAATTAACCATCTTCATCTGCTTGTTTGTCACCCGGTCACAGCAGTCTCCACAACTGCCACCCAAATCACACTGCACCATAGTGTAAGCCAGTGATGTCAAAGTCAAATAAGTTGAGGGCCACTGTCCTCACTGTCGTTCCACCAAAGGGCCACTTCAGCTATCAAGGTACAATATAAAGAAATAAATATTGTTTCATCAAATTCAGTTTTTCACAGATTCTGAATAATAATATACTACTAATAATACTGCATACTACTACAATATCAATCAATCAATCAATCAAATTTTATTTATATAGCCCACATTTACAAATCAAATTTGTCACATAGGGCTTTTCAACGTTGGTAACATCCTCTGTCCTTACCCTTGTCTCACCCTTGGTCCTTTTTCACACTCTTAATAAATATGCAATAAACTAGAACCCAATGTTATGTAGCTTAGTGGTCCCAACCATTGGGCCAGGGACAGATTGCGGTCCATGGAGCAATTGGTACCGGGGCGCCAGAAGATACTGTTCAACTTACATAATACAATACATATATAATATTGGTAAGCCCTGATTCATCTATACATTCAGTTCATAGTACACTTACTATATATATGTATATATATAATATACAACTAATATACTACTAATAATACTGAAGATTGGTAAAAATAAAAACAAACAAAAACTGCAGAAAATGAACTTGAAGTAATTGAACTATAGGATTTATCAAAAATATGGACATATAAATACATAAAATATAAAAACTTACATACATTTACTGGTGAGGCACGCAACACTATACTGTAGTACAGTACAGTACATCAATCTGTGAAAATACATTTACTACTAGTGTCTGAACTTTAGATAATTACAGTATATTTACATTCTAATGTATGTTTTATCAGCTGGTTATCAACACAGGTCTCCATGAACAACGATGGCTGAAAGTAAATAATTGCGACAAAAGTAACGTCTGCTACTTTACCATTGACTGCATTCAACTAGCATATTTCCAGCATTGTTGGTTTGTAGTGAAACTCTTCTATAAATCTCGCAGGCTGTGCTAACATTAAACTTTCATATCAATGTGGGTCCACAAAAAATTGTTCCATGGGCCACAAATGGTCCACGGGCCACAAGTTTAAGACCTGGGTCTGGACGGTGCTGTGCTAAAACACCCTGAATCAGGTAAAACATTAAATTAAGGCACAGAATTAGGTGTTAATATAATGTGCAAGAAACAAAAGTAAAAGATTAATATGTAAAATGTTGCTTGAAATAATAATAATAAAAAAAGAATATAGTAAAAATAAACAAGTGTGTCAACATGGGGAGCAGGGCACATAGGGAGTCCATGGAATAACTACAGTGGGGTCAGATTCTTTTTAAAACTGTCTTTTTTCCAAAACATTAAATAATATTTATCATTTTAAATTAGAAAATGAAAATATAAACAGGAATGCAGTCAAATTATGTTCATAATGTAAATTACCAGATATATTAATATGTGTTAGGTTCAGTTTTAGTGTTGACCCCTTGATTATTAAAGTACAAGGTTTAAAGATGGCGTAAAACTCCATTAAAGCAATATTTTTTACATTTTGTAATCGTTAGCAATGGTAGATAATGACAGGTTTGAGATAATAATAATAATAATAATATTCTTTCAGCTGAACTCTTCGACTTAAGGTAAGGAGTAAAAATAGCTCCGTCTCTGTTTCCTGATGATAAGTGCGATTTTGCAAATGCTATTATAAAAAAAGTGTTCGCATCAGAGTGCTTTGTCAGTGTGTGTGACATTGCATTCTTACTTCCCCATTATTGAGCGAGGCCATCATCCTGAAATAAGCTCTGGCAGGTTCTGCTGGAGCCGACGCTTGTCCGTCAGACGCAGATTCAATTGGAGCCTTTTAATTAATAATGCTGTTTATCAGGGGGGGACATCAGGCACTTGGACAGTGGTATTGGTGGTGGTGGGGACATTGGGAGCTTGTCTTTGTAATTGGGACACCTGATTAGGTTGTGGAGGAAGCTTTTAAGCCCTGCAAGGTTATCAGTGCTTTTCTGTCTGTCAGTCATCTCCTTGTGAGAGCCGGCTCCTGTTCTGCCTTTGCTCTTTGTTCAAACACTTAGGCTTTAAAGATCACCTATTTCGGTCAAACAGTGAAGTCAAGCTAGCCGGCCCAGGTCACATGACTCAAATATTGTTGTCGGATCGCAATCACTAACCAGAAAAGGATCGACTAAGTCCCATGATCCAACAACATAAGAATGCTAATTTAATTACCTTGTTTAGATCACAGAAAAAAGGCCGACCATGTGACATCGACGTAAATATATTTTCAGAATATTTACCCTGTCATTGTAGTGTTGTAGTAGAAAAATGCTCAAAATATCATTGCAACTGCAATGTAACATTCACATGTTTCTTCAGATCATGTCAGTTTTACGGAAATGAATCATCATACTGAAAACAATAGAGTCATGACTGTAGTAGTAGTTAGTACTACTAGTGCTAGTACTAGCTAGATCTGTAGCTAAACAGCTATAAATAAATGAAAGTGTTTCAACATGGGGTGCCTGATAGAAATGCTGTCCGCACATTTACTACAGTGGGGTCACATACATTTTTTGTACTATATCTTTTTTTCCGAAAATGGAGCATCGTTTTAAATAAAAACATGTTTTATCTTAGTAATGGTAGAAAATGACGGTATAAGATGTTTACGATGTGATGTGTGTTACGGTAACATGTAACATTCACGTGAGATGTTTCTTCTGGCAATTTTAGGGCGTAATCTAATATGAAACATCACAATAAAAATGGTGTTATAAGGTGATAGATGTAGTAGTAGTTAGTACTACCAGTACTAATACTAGTTAGCTGGTACTCGTATGGATCTATGTTGAAATGTTCATTTCTTCAGACTTTGTCTCCACCCACTCTGTCTTCAACAGGTGGGTGACACTACATTCCTGTTGAGAGCTGCCTGCTCGGTGTGGTTACATATCTTTATACATAAGGTACTGCAGTTGTCCAAGTCCCTGGTGTCTGAAGCTTGACTCTAAATGAATTGGGCAGGAAGTGAAAGTGAGGCTGAGGACTTAGAGAAGCTGGACAGCTCCTGTCTGGTCTGACGTGAAAGGAGACATATTGATCCCAGCAGACCGTGTGTGGCATTTACACTCTGCTTTACTGCCTGGCTCCACTTTGTTTGTCCTTTCTAATTACAGCTACCCCCATAACGGATCCATACAAGTCAACGTCTTTCTCTTGTCTCCCGTCTTTTTGAAAGCCGTCCTATTCTCCCTGTTTTCTCCCTCCCATAACCCGCCCACCATTCGCCTCTGTGTCCTCTGGAATCCCTGGGGTATTTTCTCCAACGGCAGTGCTTGAAAAGCCAGGCTGGCATTAAATGCCGCTGATGTGTTTTGATGTGCGATGATGTGTTTTTTCGAATGATTCAATTTAGCCAATGGTGCATGACAACAGTGTGAGCTGTGGCCTTTACATGGCAACTGAAACCGAACGAAACTCTTATCAATGTTTCACTTTAGAAAAAACCATGTGAACAGAGCAAATGTTTAAATAATTACGCACACATATAAACATATTTATATACACACATGTATGTATATATATACACAATATATATATACATATGTATGTGTATATATGTATGTATATGCTGTATATATATTTGATGTTGTTAAAAAATTGCAATAATAATTGAAAACTAAATTATTATGATTATTATATTTCACTTTGCCGAAATAACGGCTATATATATAAAAATATATATTTATACATATGTATATATAGATATATATATACAA
>JAFBJS010006699.1:16544-29254 GCA_016785265.1 Paraplagusia blochii
TGTATAAGAGACAGGAATTAATAGAGTTCTAAAAATTATATATTTATCAGTGTTAAGCCTCAAAATTATGTCAAAGTTACATACAAAAAAATATATAGCTCTAAATAAATAAAATGCAAGTAAATAAGCTTCTATAACCCAAAAAATCAACCAAAAATAGTAAAGTTTTGTTATGTTTATTAGATTTGACCTGGAAATAAACATATTTTACAAGTCAAAACTATAAAGTTTGAGACATTTACTCCTGATTCTGCTGTGGGTGAAACAGTTAGTGTCAGAGATGAGACCCTAAAAATGTACAGTTCTTAAACCAGGAGAAGTCTGTCCGAAAAAGTCTCTGTGATTTAGAGCTGAAAGTAATTGGAGGGGAGAAGGAACAACGTTTTTAATTGTTGTAAAACTTCCTGGCGTAATAAATAACATTTTAGTCAGTGTAGGAATATAAAAAAAAAAAAGGTCATCATTTATCCGTCCGTCTCTCCTGGTATGCTGTGATCTTCTCGGCACATCCCACCATGTTTTAAACTCTTAACCCCACATTTACCTCCTTAAAACTTTGTCTTCACCTCAAACTTTCTCATTCTTATGTTTCGCCGCGGCCTTAACCTTGGTCTGACCCTCCTCCTTCTCATCAGAGCGGTTTTACTGTGTATCTCACTCGGCGAAAGGAAAACATCAAATACGGGGAAGACAAAAAAAAAAACTCTGATAGTTTGAATTAGCTCCGTTTATAAGCCCCCACACTAACACACATTCAGATGACTGAGAGCAATAACAAATGAATCATTGTGTATAAAAACAAACCCAGCTTCTTTCCACGCAATAAAACACATTTATGTCCCATGTGACTAATATCTAACAGGGGAATAATGGTGTGAGGGGTTGTGCCAGAGAGATCTGTGATCTTTGTCTGCCTGTTTAGAAAAGACATGTAAATCTTTGGAGAATAGTCTTAAAATGTGACACGAGAGAACAAGTCCGATAAGGCGAGCAGGGAGTGAGGGCCGGGACAATGAGAGGAGTGCTTACATACCGCTCTCTTTATGACAGTGATCATTCAAACACTTAACCTGACACTTTTAAACAGGCCCATTCCTGTGTATCGTCCATCTGTCCCCATGTGTGAGTGTATATGTGTATGTGTGTGTGTGTGTGTACCACTCTCTACCATCACAAATAACCACCGGTACTGTAATAACTTTCCACGACCGCGGAATCCCAAACCTGCTATTATGGAGATAACATTCAAATTACAACTTATCTGACCAACTTGAACGAGGTGATTTAATTGGCTCATTTTAAAGCGGCTGATTCAGCCGGCGCTGAAGATGAGACCAGAACATTATTGGGACTTCAGTTTTTTGCAGTTAAAAAAATAAAAATAAAGTGACCATTTCCGACGGAAACCTCACGAAACGACAACACGTACGATGTTTTTATTTAGTCTTCAGGGTCGGACCACCTGGGCCATTTTGGCTCTTCCCAGAAGTCAGATTAGATCATTTCTTACAGCGATGTGTCACAACATCCTGTGTCTGTAAAGGTCTTTACAAGAGGAGAAGGTGAGCCGATGCATGATAAAATGAAAATGAAAAACACTCCAAATGTTCACCTAAAGCAGGGGTCTCAAACTCGTGGCCCGTGGACCATTTGCAGCCCGTGGAACGATATATTGCGGCCCCCACCTTGATGTGAAAGTTGAATTTATGATAATATTTTACAGATTTGTTCTAAATCCTATAGTTCCCAAAATCCTGATCCACAGTCTCCTTCTGGTTCAGGGTGGTATCACACAGATACTTGTGAACCCAAGACCGCTACCTTAACCGCTAGGCCACCACTGCTGCCTCTGTTTAGTTTCTCTATGTATATATTTTTTATCTAGTGTCATTATTTAGTTCAAAGACTCAAACCATCATCAAAACCAGGTGTAGGCAAATAATAATTTGACTCGTAGCCCGCACAAGGGCCTACAAGTTCAACACTGGCTTTCTCTATACTATCTATTGGTGAATTGCTAGCCTTACAGGGTAAAGACAGAAGGACCTTCAGTCAATCATCCACACTGGGCGACAAGGGCAGTCGTCTCCACAACAGCCACCCAAATCACACCACACCAAACTGTGAACCTTCCTGTAGGTGGTGGTACTACCCCACTGGTAGTAATGTGGATCTGCACAATGCAATTGTCCAATTGCAACCTGGCAGCCGGTGGAATTGAACCTTGAGATCCCAATCATGGTCCCTAAACCACTAGGCCACCGCTACCACCAGGTAGACGGATCAGAACATGGGTCAAGAGGGTTGTTGGTTTGAATCCATCAGCTTCCTGTTACCACTGAGGTTATCACACACCATAGCCTAACCAATCAACATCCGTTTAACTCTTCTAAACACCACTTGTTCGTCTACGTGCCAGATTGCATTGGCGTCCTGCCTACACTGTGAGCCAGGTCCTTCCTATAGGACTTAAGGACATTATGTCTCCTACACACAGAGCCATACATACCGTCAGTATCCACCCACCAGACTGATAGTACTTCATAATGTACTTATACCAACCTAACCTGCTGGCCAGGCTACAGCGCCAACCTACCAACCATTTTACATAATTTTCTAGGGTTTAAAACAAAAGCAGTTCGTTCTCAACATTAGTTTCACTCCAACGGTTTGATCTGGAGGAACTCTATGGAAATCTGCATCCAGCCCTGAAACCTCCAAAGAAACTGAAATATTTGACAGTTTGACAATGTTCAAAATGCTGAAAAACCTTAAGAAACTGAGTAGGACGAAGGAAGACAACATAAAAATAACAACACAACCTGGGCCGCTTGCTAGTGGAATTTTTCCCAAAGCTTCCGGAAGAGATCAGGTTAGTGGTAACAATACTGATTAGGCCTGTGGCTGTGTGGCCTGGTCTTTAGTGGTCAGACCAGGGAGTTCTGTCCTGCGGCCCATCCGTTGGCTGGTTCCTAATCCAGTTAGGGCCAAAGGGGTCTGGCGTTTCCCGTCTTGGCTGAGTAGCCCGGGCTAAATAAAGTTCTGCTCTGCCCCAGGGAGCCCGACTTTAATGGAGCCTTTCAAATCAATGAAAACGTACTGAAAGTGAAGGCAGACCAGTGTAGCGAAGGCTTCACGTACATTTATCGTAGTTAAAATGAACACTCCATCTTTCTGCTCTGGTATTGGCCTTTGTGTCCAACTTTTGGACCAATTGTGGCCCACGAGTCAAAAGTTTGGCCTGATTTGGGGGTCGCCAGAGCGAATCGACGATTTCTATCTGACATTGTCCTCTGAATCTTCGACTCTAACTCCAACTGCTGAAATATATTGACCTGTTGCCGTACTACAAAAATAAAAATTTATCAGAGGTGTGGCTAACAACTAGCCAAACAGGTAAATTCCTTTCAAACAGGTTGGACTTCTGCTATCGACTTATATTTACGACAGTATGACATTTATATTGCTGTCTCTTTGGAAGGTTCTGGGTCTTGACTTTCTTTGGTGGATCTCACAGATATTTACTGTAAAGCCTGGCGGGTACTGTGGAACGATTTCCCCAATGGTGGCAGCAACATGCTAATCACAGCTCACAACTGGTGTTCTCACACTGTACGATCCGAAGAAAGGGTGCGATTAGAGTGATCTTATCATTCGGATAGAACCGTTTGTCTTGTCTTGGTAACGTTTCTTTTCCCATTCAGTAAATCCGTTATTGTTACACACACGCGACGCGGAACAGCAGCACACAACCACAAGCAAGACAACAGGAAGTGGTTTTTATTGTACCGCTATATTTTATCATGATAGTTGCTACAGAACGCAAAAAAATTAATGTGTTTTGAAGGTAAAGTAACTAGTTATTAGTTACTTTTATATTTTAGTAACTAGTAACGCATCTAGTTACTTTTTCAGAGCAGTAACTAGTAAAGTAATAAGTTACTTTTTAAAGTATTTTGCCCAACACGGTTGGTCATAGGTATTGTAACGTAATGTATTATGAAAATGCCATTAGGGTCCAACGGGGAGGAGAAAAAAGAAGAAGGTAGTGGGAAATGCTTACAGTTACTCACTACGGCACAATGAGAATGATGCTCCGCAAACAAAAACTAACTCCCCTGACGGTTCTTGCCATTCTGTGAACAGAAACCGAAAAATGTGCAGTGTGGCATAGTGGAGGGGGAAATCGTGGTCAGGATTTCAAACAAGTTTGATTTTCACACGATCGATGGTGAGGTAGTCTGGAAACGATCGTGAGGTGATAAACTCTTGACATAGGACTGAGAAATCGTAGCAAAATCGCACAGGGTGCGTTAACCTTAATTCAAATTATGGGCGTAGGGGTTCTGTAAACAAACAGCTGCTGGTGTGCAGAGTTCTTTACTAACTTTCTGCCTTTCACGTTCATCTGAAACACACAACTCAAACACACGAAAAAAGAACAAAAGGAAAATGAATCCAAAAACTGAACCAATTAAATGCAAAAAAAGCCAATCGGAAGAGAGAAGCAAGAGTAGAAAACTCAAACAAAAGACGTCATATTAGTTGATTACTTTTGTTAAGCAGCAATTTCACGTCTCTGGCGTCGGCGTTATCACTAAGATCAGAGCTGAGGTTCATGGCTGGCACCACTGCGCTTGACTGCGCTTGACGAAATAAATCATTCAAACTACCCCTTGAATTCACATCTACGTCCTACAAAAAAGTGTTGGGTTTGACTGACGGAGGAAAAGCAAACACAGTTCAGATGCTGTTTGGCTGCTACAACAGCCACGATTGTGTAGCGACGCTGTGAATCTTTGTGGGACTCAACAAGGAGGCAGCAGAGGTTCATAACCCGCTCACTTCACTTCCTCTTTCCCATTATTACCAGGGAACCATTGTGCAGATGAATGTATTTATAAGCTGTAGCTGTAGTCGCTGCAGCTCATACCCTTTGGTACGGTCAGAAAATAGCTCCATCCACATCTCGCCTGCTCCCTCTCTGCGTACACACACAATCCGACAAACAAACAGCCCTCCTCCACCACTCCACCCTTTCCCACCGGTCCTCGGGATGGGTAGTGGTCTCTGGGGAAATGAGGTAACACACACACACACACACACACACACACACACACCCAGACAGACACACACACACATGAAACACAGAAAACACAGTGACAGTGAAGCTTCTGTTCTGCTCGCTCCATCAAAAGCTGTCAATCTCCCGCACTCCCTCGCCCCCCTCTAGACTACCCCCGCGCTCTTTCTCAGACCTCAAGCCACCTTTTAAGGGCAGGAATATTTAGTCCTGCTTGTTGCCATGGGAACCATCCAGATGTTGGCCCCTGATTAGCTGGCGACGGTCAAATGAAATCAGTAGAGGTGTGATAAGATCATGGGGGCGATGGAGACCGCCGAGTCGAGGCCGCAAACAGAAGGGGGAGGTGAGTACATAGGAAGTCATATAAAATGGAGAGGTGGAGTTTACACACACACACACACACACACACACACACACACACACACACACACACACACACAGTGGTACACTTTTATGCGATTCACCAAGGATGCTTATTTTCTCACATTTCTATTTTCCGTCCGTACAAGTTTCTCGTTTTATTTTTCTGTCTCATCCAGAGTCAGTGTTCGAGGTTGTAGATTGAAGGCATGTTACTTCACTCTGCACAAAAAAAAAAGGAAAATATGTAAGACCAGAACGGAAGCTCTCTGCTCATATCTGATCAATCAGATAAAAAAAAAAACTTGACTACATGAGCAGGATGATGCATACGCTACATCAGTGCACGCAATTTTTTGGTTTTGTATCTCTTTCCTTTACCACAAGTGCAAACTAAATGACTCTTTATGAACAGAGTTATTGCTGGTTCTTTATCTTTTCACACGAACATGGAAAAACCCCATTGAGAAGTATCGGGGAATCGAACCAGTGGTCAACTCCCGACAAACGTACGTCGCTCGTATGTGTCGTTAGAAAAACTCCATTCTCTCTGATCTGTTTTAAAAGTATTTAATCGGGTTCCAAGTTCCATTTCCTGTCAATTAAATTACATTAAACGTCTCCCTTTAAGTCCTTGTCCAAAGTGACCTCTAAGTGCCTGTGACTGATAAGGATGCTAACTAGGTAAAGGCTGCTGACTTCCCGGTGTTTGGTCACAGGGAGAGAAGCTACAGCAGAGTGGAGGCTACAGGAGTGAGGCTCTGCTGCCTGTTCACTTCAATCTCCAATAAAAACTCCAGCAATCAGATCAGGGCTGCGACCTGATGGCAGCTGGTTGCATTAGCTGCTGGTGTCCCCACAATCCCATTAGGCAGAAACAATGGCTGTTTCCAGTCATGCACACACAGGTAACACACGTACACACACTTCACCCTTACAATAACACAGTAATCTTCTTCTGTTCCTTTCAGCGTGTCCCTAATTTAGGGGTTGCCATAGACAATCACTGTCTACTCTATCTTCTACTCCTCCATGTCCTCCCTCACTACATCCATCAATCTCCTCTTTGTCACCTACCTGGTAGCTCCATCTCTAGGATCATTTCTCATGTATCCACATGTCCAAACCATCTCAATATGTCTTCTCTAGCGTTTTCTCCAAATCTTCCTGTCCGTCCTTGTCTCTCCTAAAGGGAACCTCAGCATCTTTAACTTCTCAAATTTCTCCTGACTCTTCTCCACTTGTTCCATCCTGACTGCACTCTATTCTTCTCCTCTCCTCCACAGTCTCCACTGCTCTGAGTTGATCCTCAGTATCTCAACTCCTCCACCTTCTCCACCTCTGTAACCTCACCGTTCCACCGTTCTCCCTTTCATTCACAAACATGAACTCTGTCTTACTACTACTGACCTTCATTCCTCTTCTCTTCAGACAATAACACAGTTATACTTTTACAAAATGTCCTCTCAGGGACACAAGACACAAAAGAACATCTAAATCCTAACAAATAACTCAGTTCCAAGAAAAAAAAAACTCAGGTAGGGATATAAAATAAATAGCTTTCAGGTTGCTCCACACACACGTACACAATGACACGTGCAGACGGCGCAGCACAGCAGTAATTGGTGTTGCTAATTGGATGTACTAAGGCAGATGTCATTATTGTTGAGCCTGCTGTCCAACAAATGACTGTCGGACAAGTTAAGACCTAAATGACTGTTGTCTGACAGTCATTTGTGTGAATAAGCCGCTCCTCCAGGGCCTGTGGTCTGGGCCTGTGTTTACGGGAGTTAAGTGTACAGTCTGTGAGCGTCTACAGAAAAAAAAACAGACCCCTCTCCTTTTCTTTCTTCCTGCTGTTTTAGGACAGTCCTTTTACGGTCATATCATTAACCCTGATTGTTTTTACCCACACAATGGGGCACTTCTCTACCGTGCGCATGTCTAACATGACGACCTGGCAACGAGCTGCTAAGTGCAGCAGACAGTGTCAAACAAACGACTGCCTCAGACCTCTATCTGCTGCACAGAGTAAAAATTAAAAGCAAGAGAGAGAGAGAGAATGGTTCCTCAGTGTTGCTTATCAGGTAAAATAAACCTCAATGATGCAAAGTAATGGTCAGGTTATATGAGAGCGCATGTGTGAGGTAGAGATTGGAAACTCGGCTCCTTATCGCCAGGCTGGACGGAGTGGAGTGAGACTGTACTTAACAGATTTAGACACTCAGTGAAGCTGGATGGAAAGAAAGAAAGAAGAGAGCAGAGTTACAGTTATCTCAGGTTACAGCCCCGGCCGTGTCCAGCCCCAACATACACAGGACAAAGAAGGAACAGGGAAGCTGGACAGGTCAACAGTTGGGAAAACTGTTATTGAAAAACTTCCCTGCACATTTAAGCCTTCTGGAAGGATGAAGTTTGGGTCTATGGTGGCCTAGTGGGCAAACATTTTGACTTGTGGGTCACAATTAGCCCTAAATTGGAGCCATAAAAAATTGCTACCTCCTTTAAAATAGAGGGTAGGGAAATATAAGGCATGTTTTAACATCTATACAAATATGCTACCACTTCAAACAGAGGGTAGGGATAAATTATGGGTAGGAAAAAAAAGATATGGCTATTAATTTCTACTTCAAAACCATAATTCTCACCTACCCTCTCATATGAAGGTGTTAGATAAGTAGATCTCATGGGTGTTTAACAGCTACAGATATTTGTTACCTCCTTTAAAACAAATGGTAGGAAGATATTACGGCTATTTAACATCTATAAAATTTAGCTTCAACCTTCAAAATAGAAGGTTGTATAATATTATGCATCTATAAAAATATGCTACCACTTTTAAAACAGGGGGTAGGAATAAATTATGGGTAGGAAAAAGAGCTTCAGATATGGCTTTTAATTTTTGTTTAATTAAAAGAAAAATTTAACACCTGTAAATATTTGCTACCTCCTTTAAAACAAATGGTAGGAAGATACTATGGCTGTTTAACATCTTTAAAAATCATGGTAATTGGCCCCCGGCCTCAGATACTGTACATCTGGCCCTGCATGTATCCAAGCTAGGCAATCAACCTGAAGTCAGTATGACGGGAAATGAGAAAAGTAGTATTTTTATTTCTGTATGTGGTTTTTCACCAATGGTTTGAGAGACCAGGTCATGCCCTAACACTGCTATCAGTATTTTTATTTTTTTACACCCTCACAGATGCTGAAAGTATTTACACAGGATATTCACACCTTCAGGGCTTGGATGCAGCACTGAGACAAAAATATTCTTCTCTTCTTCTCCTTCCTCATCTGACTTTTGATACATAAAATGACCAAACAGTACTTACAAGCAGAAGCAAATTTACAGTTTTTGAATTGTATATTTACAATCTATATCAAACAAATAACAAAAAAACCCAAATACAAACATCAGACCAGGAACAGAATTTAGTTGTTTTGTTTTACAAATTATTTTTTTCTTAATGTTCACATTTTTTTCCTTGTTTTTTCACTGTTGTCAAAATACTTACTGTTTTTTTTTAATAATTTTGTAAATTTAGCTTATTCTACTTGTTAATGTATTAACATTAACAATATAATATTGACTGTATATAGTGTACTATGACATTACCTCACTGAGAGCTGACTTGGCTTGGACGGATGGACATAAGGACGGATGGACGGACAGATGCAATGTGATGTGACAAATAAAGCTTCTTGAATCTTCTTGAATCTCTCAATAATTAAGATTTAAGCGCCTTGTTAATAATAGATGCAATTTTAGAAAGATTCTGCAGATTTAGAAAGAACTTCATGGTGGTACTGTTTATAGTTGTACTTCTCAGGGACAACAATACACTGAAATAAACAACTCTAATATTGGTTTACCCCTGCATTTCTGAGTTTTGATAAAAGGTGACGCTGGTTATTATTATTTTTTTACAGCAGCCTCATGTTTTTGCATTTTCTTCCTACGGTTCATTTGCATGTGTCAGATGGATCTGACATCTATTGATGTTAATCCACTGGATCCCAATGATTCATGAACATGTGGCGGATTAGCACTGACCAACCTGGATCACTCACACCAAGTATGCATTATGCATATAAGGATGGTCCATCCTTGTCTCTCAGCATCTTTAACTTTAACTCCTTCACCTCCAGTTCTTTCTCCTGTTTTCTACCTATTCCAAGTGTCTCTAAAAAAAACTTTAAATACTATATCTCCATATCTATATCTAATTGTATTGCATTTTTGTGATTGGACTTTTGTCTTTTCTCTGCAAAGTTCACGTTTTTTTTACAGATGAATATAAATGGTCCTCTGTGGACAAATAAATGTCCACAGAGGACAAGTCAAGAAGTTTGCCTTGTTAGACCGTAATTTGCTCAATTTCTGTCTTCACATTTCACATTATAGTCAGTTTTATCAGAAATGTTACCCGAAAGTCCAATCTAGGAGTCATTTAACCTCGAGGGGATAAGAAAGGATGAGTGAATGTCACAAAACACAACATATTTACAGGTACATTTTGACAACACACACCCAGACCCTCACCCTCACACACACACACACACACACACACACAGACAGATTCTTTCATCCTTGCCCTTCTCTGACAGTATGTTTGGACTCTAAGCATTCTCTCAAGCCTTGTCATCTTCCTGTCTCTCCCTGGCTGTTTCACCCAGGCAGATAGGGTCGATGTGGACGTGTACTTTGTCCAGATCATCCGTGAGATGAGATGAGAGGAAGTGGGAGGTATTGTTCTTCCTGTGGTGCTAAGCCCCCGGCCGATTACCCTGTCAGGAAAAAAAAAAAAACCTCAGCGCCAGCGCCGACTGCCACCAACCAACGCTAAATCCCAACTGATCGCGAAAAAAGAGGCAGATTTTACACTTGAGATTCCTCCCATCTCTTAATGCAGCCGATGAGGCAGAGGATCTTCGCCTCTCCCTCATCTTATCCGCCGCCGCTATCCTCCTCCTGCGGCTGGTGGCGTCAAGCCCTAAGCTCGTGCTGCAGGGATAAGACTCAATGCCTTGTCAGGCCAGATCACTGTGATTTTTTAAAATGCTGTCCAAAAGAAGGCGCCCGTATAGCCAAGAGTAGCTTAACAACAACACGGCGACTACCACTTTCTCAGGCACCACTTGGAAGGAAATTCTCAGCGCCTCCCCTCGGTATCTGTGTGACTTAAATGATATATCACAATCGAACAACAATCTTGTACAGACAAACCTGCCACGACATCGCCTAAATCTGACTACCTCACACATACCTGCACTATCTCTGCTGCGTCCCCTCTATCTCTCTGCATATCAGTGGGGTTAATCTTGCTGAATACCTAATTGACTCCTCTTATCTGTGTTTTATTTCTTTAGAAACACACCTCAGGGCAGTCCCTCAGATTCCGCAAGTCACCAAAGCGGAATCGGAGGGACTTTTTAGTTGTTTTTTTTCTTCCCCTTTCTCTTAGATCAGGCATGGGCAAACTAAGGCCCGGGGGCCAGATGCGGCCCGCTTACCTTGGCCAAATTAAATAATTTATTTAGATTACCATTTTACTTCTACCCTTTCCCTGCAATGATGGGTCCCCCCAGTAGGTGACCTCATACAGGGTATTAGAAATATATGGGACTTTTACATGCATTTATTGTAGTTGTTTTTTTTCCCCTTTCCCTTAGATCAGGCATGGGAAAACTAAGGCCCGGGGGCCAAATACGGTCCATTGATCTTTTCAATGCGGCCCGCTTACCTTGTTCAAATTAAATAATTTATTTCGATTATCATTTTGCTTCTTCCCTTTCCCTACAATGATGTAGGGAAAGGGAAGTAGATGACGTCATAAAGGTTATTCGAAATATACAAGACTTTTACATGGGTTTATCGTAGTTAAATTGAACGCTCCAAACGTTCTGCTCTGGAGTAAGCCCCCCATGTCCAACCTTTGGACCACTTGTGGCCCGCAAGTCAACAAACCTATTACGTATTTTATGGTATAGAACATAAATGTCTATACCGTATTTTCACGACTATAAGGCACACATAAAAGTCTTAGTTTTTCTTCAAAATGTGCAGCACGCCCCATAGTGTAGTGCGCCCTATGTGTGTTGTTGTAAGGCGGACCTAATAGAGAACACCATGAGAACCTTAAAGGGGAAAGTGTGGACGTTGTTTTGCTTCCGCTCTTTATTTGTAAATACAAACACTTGTATGCTTGTGCGTGTGTTGCTGTTGTAATGCGGGCGTAGTAGAGGACACCATGAGAACTTTAAAGGGGGAAATGTGGGCGTGGATTGTTTATAAAACCAGCGCCCTATGATCAGGTGAGCCTTTTGTGTGTGTTAAATATAGTAATGGTACACAAAACTTTTAGTACGGTGTGTCTTACGGTTGTGAAAGTACGATATGTAAAATGCATGCAAATAAATATATACACAATACATGATAAATACATATAAAATATACATATATTGATCATGAGTCTGCCTCTTTAGGGGAAAGCAGAGATTGTAAGTAAGAGGGAAGGGGAAAAGGAGACAAATGTTTTCCCCCCTCTGAACCTACACTGGCAGCTTTGTATTACAGGAGGCCAACCTGGTAACTGAGAGCTCTGTCTCCCATTCTACTCTTACACACTCTGGTAAACACAAGTCGGCCTGGATTTTCCTCCCAAAGTGGTCGGTTCCCTGAGGTATTATTATATCTTTGTGATATGACAAAACCTTTAAGTCCTTTGTATAGGAAGCAGGATACTTTAAAACCTACTCTGACCAGAGGAAATATTCCATTCGTGTGAGAAACAACCTCTGAAATTTTACTGATTCTTGTATTACTGACCAGACATTGTCCTTTTTTCCAAGACCTCCTAGGTTCTTTGGGCTGGTCTCAGTCTGCACATATAAAATGGTCAGAAGTTGTGGAGTTTAGCTGGCCTGCAAACTGTCTGGTCTTCAGAGTAATCAATAGGTTCTAGGTATAAGGTATGTTTCTTGCAGGTAGAAAGAACTTCCCAAAAAAGGTTTAATTGTGAGCAACTGGACTTCTTCTTGGAGTCGAGAGACATTTCATTCCTCAATTGGGGAACTTCATCAGTTTCTGGTAGATATTGGAGGGAACTCTGGAAGTTCTACTCCTCTAGACCACTCCCTAGATGTGTATAAGAGACAGCTGCTGCGTCCGCTCTATCTCTCTGCATATCAGTGGGGTTAATCTTGCTGAATACCTAATTGACTCCTCTTATCTGTGTTTTATCTGTCTCTTATACACATC
>JAFBJS010006699.1:37975-88541 GCA_016785265.1 Paraplagusia blochii
CAGGAAGGTTTGGAGAAAAAGCTAGAGAAGACAGATTGAGATGGTTTGGACATGTTCAGAGGAGGCACCATGGATACACTGGTAGATGATCCTAGAGATGGAGCTACCAGGTAGGAGACAAAGAGGGTGAGATGGGAAATGTTGATTTGATGGCAACCCCTAAATATAGTATTTATTTGGTTATACTATACTTCAGAAGGGCACTACACTCTGTGTGCATTTCTTAATTTTACTTTTATTTACTTGGAAAGCTTCACAAGCAACTACCTAAACACTCTTTTTAAAAATATACATTATTATAAATTTTAAAACCTCAAATTAAAACATGTTGGACTATAAAACAATATGATTTTTCGGGAGACAATGCAGCATTATACGTAGAGCAGGGGTAATTATTGTGACTCCACAGTGGGTACTGAAATTTGACACAGATAATAATATAAATTGTTGGTAAATAAATAATAACGAGTTGGGCTGGCCGGATTAATAAGCTGAACGGACCGCATCCGGCCCCTCGGGCCTTAGTTTGCCCAGGTCTGACGTAGAGCATTATTATTAGTGATATTATTGATAACTTGATAGTGTGTAAAAAGTACTCTAGTATTTTCCACTCTTAGCAAGGCATGTACATGTTTTCATAGCACCCCCTGCAGGGGTGAGAAGGCAATGACAACATTATGTTGTCAGTGTGGTATACTTGAATGAATGAATGAATTACAACACCAAAAAAATGAAGGTGATGAAAACATCTCCGGCTGCAGCTTCAGCTCCATCATCTCAGACAGTTGAGTCTGTAAAGGCCTGAACCAGTCAGCCTCCCCGTCTTTAGAATTTGACTGTGATCAATAGCTGGATTAATTACTGAAGAGATGGAGGTGTGAGTTGAGGAGCAGGGGAGCACTGAGGAGGAGGAGGCAGGAGGTTGTCAGAGCCCCAAGCAGGGGAGGGTTTCAGGGAGTGGGGGGTTAAGATGGTTCTGTCAGGCAGGGAAAGCTGAAGGGATTTAAAAGGCAAGCAGAGGGGAGCAGGAGTTAAAGCTGAAAAAGCCAGAATGGGGAGCTTTCCTTACACCTCCCTCCAGCCTACCCCACCCCAGGTCACCTGGCAGCACGCAAGGGCGGTGGGCTGTCAGATTAGGATCTGAGAGGGGGAGATAACGAGTTTATTGCCCCCTGGACAGGGTTGTTGGAGCCAAGGAAAAGAAGGAGGAGGGCAGGCCAAGCAGGCTAGGGCAGGAGGCTGAATGGTGGTGGTGGTGGTGGAGGGCGTTTGTGTTTATTTTAACCTGGGGAGATGGATGCAGCCAAGCAGGGTCTTTATGAAAGACTGGCCCAGCAGGGCAGTCAAACACAGAGGCAGCATGGTTAGAATACCATGCAACAGTTCAGTGACTCATCCATCACACACACACACACTCTGAGGTTTGCATATGCGCATGTGCTTAGACACACACACCCACACAAATAACCTGAAAGTCTGTGTTTCACACAGTAGCACAAATTGACTGTCAAGTGCTCCACCAGTAATTTTAACAGTTTCGCCGCCCGCCCTGATTTTTGCAGGTTGAGTAAATTCACATCAGGAATTCCACCTTCTCATTGATCAACACCCACGCGTCCTCTCATGTTATCGCCGTAGTTATTGGAAATGGGATAAGGCCTGATTCTATTACGAGCAAACAGAGAATAACGTATGAGATCTATATGTATTTCACAGGGCTGTGATCTTTGCTCACTGAATTCTGCACACGTAGCCGCAGCCTGTATTAGCTTTTGCGTGTCTGGCCCAGGAGCTGGAGGAGAGATAAGGCGAGCGGATATGAGAAATATGAAAAATAGCACAGTGATAGGATGATCAGTGAGAATGAGCATCGCAGGCTGCTGTGACAAATGGGACAGAGAGCCAAAGAGGAGAGCAATGCAAAAAAGCCAAGGACGGAATCATTTTCCAAGAGAGCAGGAGCGGAGAAATCCTTTCTGAGAACAAACAGGTCAATAATAATAACCTTCAGATATCAGTCATTTAGTTACGTGCTCCGCTAAACCTATTTTTCATGTCAGGTATTCTATAAGGTTTTTTTTCGGTTAATAACAAGCATCAGTCAATATGTGAAAGTGTTTTTCACAGACCTTCATCCAAATCTCAGCCACAGCAACCATTTATCCAACACCTGGTACCTTTATTTAATAAGTAATATTTTAATTAAACTGAAAAACTACTTTCAGACCAGATTGGCCTTTTTTTATCCATCTCTGTCTTTATTTATTATAAATATTTTTTAAGTTCTTTTACGTATTTTTATTTTTTTGTAGTTGATATACACACAAAAATAAAACATCTTATTCTATTCCTTTCTGATCGTCCCTTTTTTAGGGGTTTCCACAGCGATTTCCATCTCACCTTGTCCTCTGTATCTTCTACTCTACCTCCATGTCCTCCCTCACTGCATCCAAAAATCCCTTTGACCTTCTTCTAAATATATATATATATATATATTTACTGATAAATTACAGCTGAAAAAACTGAGAAAAATAACAAATATACTTTTAACATTTTCCTAATTTGCAGCTGTCCAATCACACCCCACAGCCCAGTAGGTGGCAGTAAAACAAAAAAATACATTCTATTATTTACAATTGTAATAATTGGTTTCATAACACACATTAAATCTAATTTACTATAAAATGTTTAGAAAATGATTCATTTTGCAGTGTTTGGTGATATCAAAAAATGTAAATATAAATGAAGACCTGTAGGTGGCAGTAATACAAAAAAATTACACATTCTATTTTTTACAATTGTAAAAATTGGTATCGTAACACACGTTAAATCTAATTTACTATAAAATGTTTGGAAAATGATTCATTTTGCAGTGTTTGGTGATATCAAAAAATATGGATGAAGACCTGTAGGTGGCAGTAATACAAACAAAAATTACACATTCTATTTTTTACAATTGTAAAAATTGGTATCGTAACACACGTTAGATCTAATTTATTATAAAACATTTACAACGTTATCCATTTTGCAGTATTCAGTGACGTAAAAACTTTAAATATAAAGTCAGATATTTATAACCTATAATCAGTGATCACATCGTGCAGCCAAGAAGTAAACAACGTGATCTAAGTTAACCATCAATAAAACCAGCAGTTGCGTCGCTGACAAGTGCAGCTGTTTGGAAAGCGATAATAGATTTAAGTCAATAAAGTTTCTCCAGTTTGAAGAACACGAGCAACAAAGAGATCCTGGTTCCAGCTCGTGCTGTGACCCACTCCCTCCAGAGATGAGGTGCGATTAGAAGATATACATTTGTTTTAACCAAACAGTCCCGTCCAGACAAACATCAGCCGGCAGATACACGGCATCAAGAGGAATAAGATGAATGGAACAGATCCGTCTCTAATGCACACAACCCCCGGGCCCCCGCACCTCGTCCTCAACACACTCACACACTCGAAGGGATTTTGGGGGCCCTGCGGAGCGGCACGTGAGTGGCCCTCTGTCAGCTGTGTTTGCAGTCAGGCAGGCGAGGGGCACCGGGCAAACTCAGAGAGAGAGTGTGGCGACTCAGTAGCAAAAGGAAAAAAAAAAGAAGTGGAGGTGGGGGAGGAAAGGGCAAGGCCTGGAGAGTGGAAAAAAAGAGCAGCCACAAAACAGAGAGGGGGGAGTGTGTGTGTGTCTGTGTGTGTGTGTGTGTGGGGGGGTCTGGAACAATGCCCCTCAGCTGCAGGTGCATTGACTAAAGCTGCGAGTGTGTGTATAGTGAGTACTTTCTTTTTTGTGTTAATTGAGCAGATCTGTTGTCTCCTCTGTTCTGCAAGTTAAACTCACGGCTGATTAACATGTGGCCTTTCTGCAGCTCCCCGTGTGTGTGTCTGTGTGCACTCGGTGTGCGGTGCACTAACACACAGGCCCGGACTGTGTAGACATAGTCTAACGGGGAGCGTTAACTCGATTTGCACTTGTATGGAAGCGCAGAGCAATGGTTAACACATCTGAATAAAGGCTTTCTGTGCGACGTGTCGTACAATTGCGAGTGCACGGAGGCGTCGCTCAGGCTCTGGGCTAAATAGCACACTCAGAGGATTACAGGCTTTATGCCAAACAGTATCACTGTATAACGGCCTGTCATCAGCTGCATTCTCTACCACACATTGTTAATAATATTACACTGAAATGTGTCCGACTCCGCCGACGTGACCGCAGGGCAGTGACTCGGCGCTTTTCAGACAAATAAAAGAAACTGCCGTCCAACTCTCAAGGCACTTGTGCTGGTAAGTATGTGTTGACCTTCAATGAAGATACTTTTCTTGGCTTTTTTTTTTGTTTTGTTTATCAGTGTCCATTATCATTTATCATAGTCTGAACTACAACTGCGTAAAACTGTCAAGAACTTTAACGGAAAAATGTGAGATGCATACAATTTTGGGAAACTTAGAAAAGACGTTAAAGTCGACCAATAATCCAAACGCTTCTTCCCGCGTTCTGTGAAATTGAGCAGCTGCCCATTTGTGGCACCGTACACCTCCAACGAAGCTTTACAGATACTCTCCGATTTTCATTACATTTTAAACATTTCTACCACAGTGGAACTTCAAGATACAAGCGCCTCTACATGCGAGTCGATAAAGGGTCTTAACCGTCCAGGTAATGGTCAAGGTTAAAGAGTTTTGTTACATTAACATTTCAGTTCTCATCCAACTTCTTCAGTTCGGTTCTTAAAACCTCTACATACAAGTATTTCGAGATACAAGCAAGTCACAAGCACATTTTTGTTTCAAGATACGAGTAATGGCTCGACACACAAGCACCTTTACCAACGCCAACGCTAGGGGGACCGAAAAGCATTCTGCAATCATACCAGCAAGCCTCCATACTGTGTACGCATTGCTGACACAATTTTCTCTCTATTTTGTACGTTATTCTTCATTATAGTGATAAGTATAACCAACCCTTATATGCTATAAATGTTTTTGAGTATATATATATATTTTCCCATTGTTATTAACACTTATTATAGGGTTTTATGATAACACAAATAAATTCATCATATTAGTTATTTTTGATGGTAAAACATGATTCTAGATACAAGCGCCTCGAGTTACAAACTACCTGAACTGATTATGTTCGAATTTTGATGTTCCATTGGAATTTCTTCACTAAACTGATATAAACCGGAAACGCCTGCTGTGACTATGTATGTTCCTAAATGTAGGTTCTAGTTCCGAGCTCTTCTAGGAACTAGAACCTAAAATGCAACATTCCCACAACAACAAAGTCGAGTTTAATACCGTTGAGTTTAACATCAAAACACTCTGGCGACTGCACTTAATGAGAAGTTTGGTCTTGACGCCGAGGGTCTGTCCCTGACAGCTGCCCCATGGTGAGACATCCTGATTATCAAACCCCGTCCAACTGGACAACCCTGTTTGGACAACTGGTTCCCATCTGAAACTCGCACGAGGCGTCGCATCTACAAGAGGATGGTCCCGAAGCCTGAGGGCATGACATGCTGACGGAGAGGTGCCCGGGCCAGACACCGCCCACCCACCGGCTTTAGACAGGGTCGTCACCTAACACGGAGGAGCGGGATTTGCGTTCTCTCAACAGAGAATGAATGGATGAGTGTTGGCCCCGTTCTAAACACAAACACAAATTCAAGGTACCTCAAAGCCAGGGCCCCGGGGCCTTCAGCAGGGTGCTGAGGCAGAAACACAGAAACATGTGTAAGGCCTTAAAGAGGACACTTATTTCACGGAGGAGTTTGTCCCCCTGCTTACCCCCCACCTCCCCGTCCCACACCTCAACCCATCCCTTAAATAGAAGATTATTGGGAAAGGGTGAGAGAGGGAAGGAGAAGGAGAGAGAGGAGAAGAGGGTAAAGATGTTGAACTGAGATAACGTCGGGAGCGCGAGCAAAGACAGAAAGAGGGAAATTTTGCTCTCCACCCCCTCTCTGCAGATATTACTGCTTAATTAAAAGGGCAGCATGTGCTAAGTATTATTCCAGCTGAGATCTGTATCTTCAGTCTATGTAATAAGATCTTCAGCAGGCTTACAGCTAAATTTTCAAGCAAATTTCCTTTCTATTATTTTTCCTCATGGACTGTGTCTGTTTTGTGCTGTTGCAGCAATCTTACTTACAGACGTTTGTGTGTCTGTGCACGCCGGTGTGTGTGTGCAGAGCTGGACTGTTTTGCATGTTAATTAACATAATATTTTGTTCACCACTCGGGAGCATGTAAGTGTTCTTTTGAATGTGTTCCAATTAAGAAACATCCCTCAGGCACAAATTGGTTTGGAGAAAGTGAACATTTTTCTTTTTTTTTTTTTTTAATATTTGGTAAGAACATGGAAAACGTGAGCAAAATGCAGATTTCACATGCTTGTTAAAAGATGACGTCGGGTGGGGATGGAGGGTGGAGGATGGAGGGGACTTCAGGGGGTGTCAGAGTAGCCCCTCTCCTCCTTCATCCGTTTCACACAAAAGCCATTTCACTCCATCGCCTCCATCCAGTTATATCCTGGCAGTGATTCACGTCTGCTGCTAATACTGCAAATTCAGGCGAGGTGTCAGGTGACGGTTAGAAAATAAAAATGCATCACACTTTCACTGCTCCGTGGCATTATATAAAAAGATGCAGCCCAACATTATAGAAATACCAGACACTAATCTTTGCCATCAGCCTGAATTCACCTTGATATCAGTCAATCTCACCCCTGAGAATCATATTAACATTCAGGTTTATGACAACAATATGAGTAACTGGGACTTTCATGATTGGAAAGTTAACAGATTTTGTTATGTCTTGTGAAGACAACGGTCCCCGAAGGAGCGACCCGTCCACCACCAGGGCTTTGGCCTCAGTGCCATACTTTAAAATTTCATGCAAAATCATCACAGGTAACTCAGCTATTTTACTTTTATTGTGAAAATTCAAGATTGTCTCCTATTGGTCCCATGAACCAGTGCAGTTTGTCAATGTTACCTGAGTTTACTGGTATCATGGTAGATGTAGGTCGGGGGCATCTCTGGGGATTTGTTGATAAAAAAAATCAATTGTAAAGTGGATGAAAATGTTGATAAAATTGACTCATTTAAGTTCAAATACTAATAAAAAGTGTTTTACTGTCAAAATTAAGTATTTTAGAACAGAATCAGGTTTTTCTCAATGATTGTAAAATGCACCGATTATTTGTTAGTTAATACTGAGCAAAGGCACTATTTCATTAAAATCCTCAAGTTAAAGATGTTCAGTTTCAGGTAAGGTGAATGGGTTCGTGTCTGGTTTCAACAGGAAGCTGCTTCTCTTCCCCTTCAACCACTTCAGCAACAAAGACAACTCTACTAGCATCAAGTATCTGATCTACGAAGACTAATATCAAATCTGCCCTGAGACCATGCACTAATCTGAACTACAGAGTTCTGATCCAATGCACTGGATCCGTTTAAAAATGCTAATTCAGAAAAAAATAATGTTGCAAAAACAGTGACAACAACAAGGACTAGAGAGCTAGAAGAAACTAGACCTGCAGTAAATACCACCTAAAGCTGAGGCAGAATCAAGACTCATGAAGGTTTATCCGACTCATGACAGTGAAGTGAAGGTGAGGACATACAATGGGTATGTAGTATGACATATGGAGTAATGGAGAAAATATAAACAATATACCTGCATCAGGACAAGTATATTTATATATTGGATCTACATATATTTACATATATATCTAAATATATACATATAAATATATAAAAAAATATATGCACATGTGTAAGTACATATATATACAAACATTTATATACAAATATATGCACATGTATATGAAAATATATACAAACATTAATGTGTAAATTTATGTACATGCATATGTACATATATACACACATTTATGTATAAATATATAGGCACATTTGCACGTACATATGTACACACATTTATATATAAATATATGTACATGTATATAAACATATATACACAGATCCATATAAAAACTAATGCACATGTGTGAACATATATACACTAATCCACAACAAACATATGCACCTGTATATGCAAATATATACAAACATTATTGTGGAAATATATGTATATGTGTCATCACATATGTACACAAATTGTGTAAATGTATGTACATGCATATGTACATGTATACACACATTTACTGTATATATAAATATATATGCACATGTCTATGTACATACAGTATGTACACTTTCATATATACATATTTGGATGTACATGCGTATGTAAATATGCAAAGAGTGGAGCATGTCAGTAGTTAGATAGTAGTTACTTAAATATGAGAATATACTGTATGGAACAGACCTGGGCAAACTAGGGCCCGGGGACCAGATGTGGCCCGTTGGGCTGTTTAATCTGGCCCATTGAAGATTTCCAAATTATACTAATATTTTTCATCTTACCCTGTCCTCCATATCTTCTACTCGAACTCCAACTACCTCCATGTCCTTTCTCACCGCATCTACCAAATAATATATATTATCATTATCATTCTCTCTTTTCTCGCATTTCACCAATAGATACCATTGAAAAGGCTAAAGCATTTTTGCTTATATTCATGACTTTTACACATCATCTGTTTTAGCTCGAACCAATGCTTCGTACATCTACCCCCGTGTCAAATTCTAGGACACAATGTGGACACGCCAGTCAGATTATTTGCCTACCCCTGGCATAGATTGTAATTAAATGGCCTCCAACGTCACCAAATCTCAATCCAATTAAACATCTTCAGGGTTTGGGTGAAAGGAATCGTAGCTAAGCTGCAGACAAATCTTACACAACGTGGCACAAAACCTTGAAAGATAAATCAATAAATAAAAAAGTGTTCATCAGGTCCCCAATGGTATCCATGGTACAATTATTGTCCGCCTGTACTATGTGTACACGTAGGTGTAATGCTGCACACAATGCACTCTTGTACACATGCACACACTCATAGTCATTTATATATCATGTCTAGTGGAGGGATGGCAGCCAGCCCCCTTTTGCATTTTCTCCAAAGAGTGGTTCTGGACTCACATTCAATCATCTGGTAAATTAGTTTAATCCTGCAGCAAATCTGTCCCTCTCCTGGGACATTTCCAGAGGTGTCAATCTGAGATAAGGCCTGTGTGACAATAAAGCCACCAAACCACGGAGGTTGAGGGTGGGGGGGCTGGGGTCGAGGGTGGAGTTGGCGGCTCTGCTCTTTAACTCTCACATACATTCAAAGCTATTTGATTTATGGGGGCGGGGGGCTTAAAGAAAAACAGCCATTTTCTTTTTCATTAAACTGTTAAAGGAAAAAAAGAAAAAACCGAAGACATGGCCGGGTCAGTTAGAGCGCGGGCCAGACGTCTTACCTGTAACAAATTACAAACGTTTGCAGAATGAAATAAGTTTTTACGTGGAAGGAAAAAAAAACACACACACACAGTGCAGGAACTGGGGAATAATAACAGGAAACCTTTTAATTAAAAATGTTGTAATCCTGACAGAATATGCCCAAAGCTTCACAGAGGGTCTTTGTCTGGATTTTATTATGAGTTTAAATGGTCTGTGCTGTGGTTCAGTCTTGGTCTGTGGGCACAATAATTCCAATTAAAACAGATGATTATTTATTTCTGCCTATATATCATTCAGGTAATGACAACACTGGGCGAAAAGACACATCAGACGGAGACAGAAACAAGATTGGATCAAAGAAAACGCAAAAACACAGACTCAAACCCAAGAAAAACTAAACTGTAAATGTTCAAAGTTAAAGCCAACTTCATTTCTGGGCTTCATCTAAACTGACCACAATTATCAACTCACGTCTGCCTCTCAACCAGAAGACAGAATTTGTCTTTCCGTCTCATGGTGAACAGACTCTGATCCTCATTAGAGTCGGTGGTCCCCAAAGAGTCCCCACTGTCTTTAGTCATTTAAGAAAAAGACTCTGAAAGAGGCAATAAATATAAGCACACAACACACTGGGAATACATCTGAGAAACTGTCTATCTGTCCTTCCACGTTAGGACTCGACTCTGTGGATCACTTCTGCCCTCTATCGCCTCTGATTGGAACTGCAGCAGGTAGAGAAGCCCATAATGTGCCATGGATATTCAGATTTTTTTTTCTTTTTTAATCTTTCACTGCGTCTGTATGTATTTATATTTATATTGTGACGTTGCAAGACAACAGACCAGTCTTATAAACTGCATTTCACCCATTTTTTATATTTTATACATGTCCGTAAAATAAAGGAGAGATAAAGAAATATATAATTCTTGCATTCTTCGAGTAGTACTGAACAACTGATGTGTTAGATATATTAAAGTCAAACTGCAATCAAAGTGCACTCCAACAATAGTAATATCTGTCACTTATAATAATATCAAAAAATAATAACAATAAAAAGAACAATTTCTTCTTCTACTTCTTTCGACTTGTCCCTTTTTCAAGGGTTGTCACAGCAAGTCAACAATTTCCATCTCCCCCCTGTCCTCTGTGTCTTCAACCTTAACTCCAACTACCTCCATGTCCTGCCTCACTGCATGGACAAGGAATAAAATAACAATAATAACAATTAACAATAATAAATCAAATATTATAGGAGGAACTGAGTGTTGTGTTGTGAATGTTCCGTTTTGGGGACATAATTTGTTATTTTCCAATTTTCTCTGTCTGCTTTCCATGATTTCTCTCCTAATGTTCATCTACATCTACATTGACGTGTATATTATTTACAGTTAGGGCTGACATTAGACAAGGAAGACAAGTAAATGCCTTAAAGTTAAATTATATTAATAACAATAGTAAAAATAATGATAATAAAGCCAATATTTGTGCAGTATTTGTGGGCTTGCAGGGCCCCACAATGCTAAGCGTTGTCAATAAAGGGAAGACCCGGAAGATTTAACGTGAGTCATTTTGACTTTTAACAAGTGGGAGACAAAGGACACGCAAAAAAAAAAGAAGAAGAAAAGAAACTTCAAAATGCTCTTTGAGGAAAACGAGATCACAGGCCGCAATTATATAATTCTTCTCCAGTGATGCTGCTGATAGTAGATAGAATGCATGCGCGCACACACACACACACACACACACACACACACACACACACACACACGCAGACATTACCATACTAAAAGGCAACAGTTGTAACGCTCTCCTCCAACTTTTATCATCAACCCGGGATCAGGTCTCCCTCAACCTCAGATGGCCACTCACACGTCCAAAAACACAGCTTCAGGTCCACTCAACCTGGCTCCTGTGTTTTTAGACCTCCTCCTACACACACACCTATACACACACACACACACACATACACACACACACATTGACGTTGCTAATCTACAGTGAGTGAATGGGCTCCTTGACTGCATGCTGTAAATGTTGGAAAGTTATAGGGGTCATTTGAAGGTTAGATATGACTATGTGTGTGCATGTGTGTATGTATGTGTGTGTGTGTGTGTGTGTAAAAGTACCATAGTGTGTCACGCTCTGAACACTGGGCCCCTGATAAAAGTCCTTCTTCCGATTTTCCCTCTTTTGGCTTTTGTTTTTGTCCATTTGCTCCCTCTCTTTCTAGTTATGATGAAAGCCCAAAAGCCAAACGTTCCCAAGTGGTCTCTGATGCCAAGTGCAGATTTGAAGAGGGAGCGCGAGCGTGCATGTGTGTGACTGTGTGTGTGTGTGTGAGTGTGTGTGTGTGCCTTGGGACCCTGAGAACACGTCAAATTGCTTTCCTTCACATGGGTAACAGCATCTGTAGTGTAAATACAAACAGGCTGCAAACATCAGTGCTGTTTGTCCTAATATTTTGTTTTTACTACAGACTTGGCTATTTTTTGTAACACTTTTAGAATACTTCAATACTGCAGTACATAAACTAATTTCATCTCCTACGGTGGAATGAAACGGTACGTGTCTTTTTTTTCTTATCGTAAAAACGCAGATTTGTAACTTTCAAACAGGAAGTCTTGATTGGAAAGATGGTTTAGATCATGTGTGTCAAACTCAAGGCCCGGGGGCCACATTCAGCCCGTCAAGTCTTTTTATCTGGCCCGTGACAGCTTAAAAAGGTACTTTTAATGTCTATGCAGAGTTTCTTAACCTGATAAATTACTTTTTTTTATTACTACACAGCAATATTATTACCTGGCAACAATATTTGTTACACCAATAAATCGTAATTACCTGCAGTACCATATATTACTACATTGTGGAGTAGTAACATCTATTTAGTCTTCCATTTACAACTGGCCCGTCAAGGGAACTGCCGCCTGCAAACATTAGTTTGACACTACTGGTTTAGATCGCATGTGTCAAAGTTATGGCTCGGGGGCCACAGGCGGCCCGCAAAGTCATTTTTTATGGCCCACAGAAGCTTAACAGCAATTTATAAAGTTTATGCAACAGAGTTTTTTCTGATTAATTAAAAGATGTTTTTGGGTGTGTTTATGTATGTTTTTTTTATTAAACATCGATTATTTGTGACCAAAATAAATAATAATTTACTAGAGAAACATGTATTAGTTACATGTTGCCCTTTAAGGAAACTGTATTGTCGGTTTGGCCCATGACTTTGACACCACTGGTTCAGATTCTCACTAGTGAAATGTCATTTCCTGACGATCATTTTTATGGCATCGACTGAACTCAGCATGTGTGTGTGTGTGTTTTTTTTTTTAAACCTGTTTTTGTTGTTTTGCATTTTTTAGTATTCATGACAATGTCACCTCAACTAGCGAGGAAAGACGCTCCCAAATAAACCTCCAGAAAATAAACCAGGCATTCATGCTGGGCGCTACACATCTCCACATCTCCCAGTTTACAAAACCCATTTACAACAAGGAGGCTCGGGCTGAAACACAAAGGTTCCAGTCTGAGCCTTTGGCATCCATCCATCCAAACACATTTACTACGGACTGTATATGCACACACACACACACACACACAGATTCACATTGACTGGGGCTGGGGCCAGGGGGTCTGCTGCTGCTTGGTTCCCAGGGAGCCTCACTGGTCTGATGGAGGCACTTTGTCTGAAGCCGGGGCAGACTACAGCAGACTCCAGAGGAGATGCCTATCAGCTACTGGCCATGCTATGGCCCGAAGGAGGGAGAGAGAGAATGAGAGAGAGAGAACGGGAGACACAGGGATAAATAAGGAGAGCGAGGAAGGAACAAAACCAGATTAATATATAACCAACATAGAGGAGAAAATAGGAAAATATATATGAAGCCACGAGACACAGACCATCCCCCCCAAAAAGGAGAATTGGCTGACATGTAGAAGTCTGTATCAGGTTAAGACAGCTCACAGGAACTAAACATTTCCTGTATATGTCAGATTTTGACATCAGTGCATATTTTTACCCCCCCCCCCAATGCGAAAGTCAAGCGATCGGGGTAAATCCCTTAATGGGTGAATTGAGTTAAAGAGCCAAACCACTCTCCATTGACAAAACCATCCCTCTGGCTCAGTTGACGGACTGCAGACGGCAGTAGCAGCTGAGGCCCGTGCGCAAGTGTTGACAGGCAGAGGGATGTAAAGAGTGAAACTAAAGGAGAGTCGGGTCAACAAGGAGTGTGATCCCTCCAGGTGTGGCCTCCTGCCTCACACTCTTAACACAGCAGATGACCTTCCACACTCCGCCGCAGACCCTCACACCCCCGTCCCCTTCTTTATCACACTCCCGAAATCTCACACAGGTTTGAAATTGTATGCGACCAACAGTTCATCATTTACGCTGACAGTGACAGGTCTTGGAGAAACCACGGCCTCATCTTCTCCATGTAGATGAGTCACAACTGCAACATATCACGCCTACGTTGTTATTATTTAGGAATATATCAGCCTAAAATACATTATATACATCAGAGAAATTATACTTCAATTATTTTACATATAAATATTTATTTTATAAAGGACAACTCTATAATGTTACCTGAGATGTGTTTTATAGATATATTATATAGTCACTACATATATAGTTACTATAAAAATATATATGAGATATAAATATACTGTATATGTTTATTAAAAATATTAACTAGATATGAAACAAATATAAATAACTAAATATATATATATAAACTATACATACACCTAATATACATAATATATATAAATATACTGTATAAAACATATGTTATATATTTATATACATTATACACTATATATATACACGACAAATATACAAATGTATATAATATATATCTATATATATATATACACAACATATATATATTTATTAACTAAACATACATTAATATATATATATAAAAGACTAAGAGGGGTATAAAATAATGGATTAAAATTTATATTAAAAATATATGTGTTTTAAAAAATAAACGTCACATTTAGATCAAATAATCAATAAGTCACAAAAAATATGTAAATTTCCACATAATGACAACTTTGTAAATTAACTAAAAGTATCCAAAAGTTGCAAAAAGGAGCCAAAGTATAAAGATTATTAATCAGAATAACCATAAAAACACAGCTTTTACATTCAAATTAATGTTTTTAGGGTAATCAAATCCACTAACTAATTAATAAGTTCAAAGGTGGAATGCACAGTATGTTTCATTGTGAAACTCCCAATATTGAAGTAAATATATATCAGTGAACACATGTTGAACGACTTCAAAACTCCATTGCCACAGCTGTGCAGGAACTTTGACGTGAATGTACTTTCTCAGACACGTGGCAGACACATCTAATGTGCACTGTCTGCTGCCTGGAGACTGTTTAGTTACAGCGTCAGGGCTCAGATTGGGATTTTTTGGGGCGGGGAGGAGGCGAGGGGGGAGGGGAGGAGTATTTACCAGTGGGACTCGCACCATGACCCGAGGATCTCCATGGCCTTAGTTAGCTGAAAATTAGATTACAACAGTCGGACCAGGAGAGGGTGGAGGTGGGGGTGGAGACACGGGCGTCGGGAAGTCTAAATATGGAAGAGAGAGTATGCCCATAATCACTTTATACAAGTTAGATGAACACAAAGACTTATCTCCCACTGGCTGTCCAGACTGAATATGTCCTTCTGCTGCTGCTGCACGTCTGACACAAATCCTACGCTTTCACCATAAAAACCTCTAGTGTGTCCGGTTCAGCTACTCTGAAAAAAGTCAACCTTAACAGTAAATGCAAATGATGTTTGCAACCAGGAGAGTTTTTCCTCACAGCTGCTGCCAGGAGACTTCTGATGATGCCAGTCATTAGGCAGCTGCTTTGAGGAACTTACTGGAATTGAGGAAATGGCATTCCTGTTTGGTTTAATATAGAAACGGGGGAATTTTTTACAAAGAAGAGGAAATACATGTTGATTATTTTCACATTGACTGAGATCTAAAATACCTTGAAGCTCCTGTTCAGCTATTGTATGAACAGGACCTTACAAATTTATATATATTTTTTACAGATTTACATATACATACAGTAGTAGACCACCATTCGTTTCTTCAAATTCTTGTTCATTTTGTATATATACATATATACATACACACATGCATATATATCGATATATATATGTGTTATATACAGTGTATACATGCATATATATATATATGCATGTATACACTGTATATAACACATACATACAGTATATACATACAGCTAATGTGGTCATATATACATACACACATGCATATATATATATATATATATATATATGCACGTGTGTATGTATATGTATATGCATATATATATATATATATATACACACATACTTACAGCTAATGTGGTAAATGACTATTAATATATAAAATATATTATATTTAATATAATATCTACATAGTCTATAGAGGCTATATATGTGTATGTATTTGTATACATATATTATATATATATATGATGGATATATACACATAATGGATCATCGTTATTCTGTCTTCTGATGGTCATGTACTGTAAATATATGGGAAAATATACATATAAACATATTTAAGTGGAGTATATATATAAAAAAATAATAAATATAATTTATATATAGATATATAATATTTATATATATATTTATATATGAATATATGTAAATAAATAAATGTATGCAGTAGAAATTGTGTCAGTAATCTTGTGTCGTCGTACAATATGACAGATCAAGTCATTCCGTACTTTAATATATAGACACTGAGAAACCAATCCCACAAAGTTTTCAACAGACATGAAGCCACACAAAGACAGCGTGAGGAAGAAGAGGAAATGTCCTCCAAAGAGACAGTTGCTGAGACTGCGGACAAACAACGCTGAGAAAAGGATGAGAGCAGAGGACGAGAGCAGGGCTGGAGGGGAGGCTGGAGGAGGGTGGAGGGTGGGTTGGTGGGTGGGTGATGGACAGAGACAGAGCAGAAAATTGAAGTACATGTAACTTGACACAAATTGACAGAAGTATTTAGCTAATGATTTATTATTAAACAGAGCAGCCAGCCCTCCACGGCACCCCCACCCTCGCACCACCCCCCCAAGCCTGGCCCAGGCCCCGGACCTATTGAAGGGAGATGGAGAGACAGATAAGCGGGGCTGTAATGGTAGTCAGATGGCAGGTGGGCCGGTCGAATACAGGGTTAATCACTGCTAAGTGCTGTGGAGAGGGGAAGGACACGGGGCCTGGTTGAGATGTCGTGTCCTGAGGGGCGGGGGGACCGAGAGGGGCCAGGTAAAGTCAGTCCAGGTAAGTCACCTCGTAGTGGGACAGCTGGTGTTAACTCTGAGGGGTCGCCACAATGATATGTTACATCAACACGCCCCTCGTCTGTCTGGCTCTTGTAAACCCGGCTCATCTGAGAGCGCCTCATCCTGGCGATTTGCTGGGAGCATTTCCGACTAGGCCGTGTGATTTAATCTGTCTGAGAGGAAGAGGAGAACACCGTGTAACGGACGAGAAAAAAAAAAAAAGTCTCGACGGCCATTCACTGCAACTCAACTTGGTAATTTGGTACCTTTTTCTTTTAAAGATGCATGAAATAAAAGACTAATGTGGGACATGTTTTCACAATCGTTAAGATAACAAAGTCCCCGGCATATCAAACGGCACGGACCGACCAAAAACAACAACTAAACCAACAAGAAAATCAAAAACATTTCACTTTGAAACCTCCACTACCAAAAATTTCATTTTGTATTCCTTGGAGTGCCCCCTATTGGTCGCCGTTTGCATGCTGAGCTGCTCTAGCCCGGGGCGAATATCAGACTACATAAAAAACACAAACAGGCCCCTCCTGCCTGGACATGAAATGCAGGCTGCTGTGCTTCTAAACAGCGGATGACAAACCCATAATGGAGGCGGTAATTAGAACAACATTTTGGGTCCACTGTGCACGTCTCACTCTGGTATCCCTGCCGCCATCAGGCTGCTTCTCCCCAAATCATTCCCAAACGTCCGGCAAATCAAAACAAAACGTGGAGAAAGGAATACAACTTTACAGAGCAGTGACTTCTGATGGGCCATTCCTGCTGGAGACAGGAGTCTGCACCGAGGTGGGCCCAGAGCGCTGCTTAACGTGAAACAGGCCAGTGCGACATTCTGCAACAGCAACAGAAGGTATCGAAGCACGTCAGGGTTTCCAAACACTCTTGAAGGACCTGATCAATCATCACAAACCAATTCTTCAACTGCCTAATTCGCCTGCTCCCTTCAGGCACGGCTACAGTCGATCATCTGACTCTGTTCACTTCCTGCTCTTCTTCACGCCCTTCGACACTGACTTCACGTTCCTTCTCCGGGTTCTACCTCTGTCCACTCCGTGTGACTCTCCTCAGCTCATGACCACAGTCCATTGACCTTCTCCTGACAGCAGACGAGCACCTGATCAGACTTTTTTTTCCCGTTTGCATGAAAATCTATGGAATCTTATCAACATTTTCCATATGACGTCAATCCAAGTGTCACAGTAAACGGTACGTGAATGTGTACGTGCACATTTTTGTACAATGTTTCAGGAGAAATTGCTTTGAAACACAAGTGAAGCTCAGTTGTCTTTTAAATATTCTGAGATAAATGAATGAAAATTTAATATATTAGAATATATGGTTAAATATATGGCCAGTAAATGTAGCTTTTGTAGCAGTTGTGTGGGCTCAACACATGTGATGTAAATGTCATTTTTTTGCTCAATGTAGCTCAATTTGACAATAGAATAAAATATATCTTTACTCACTTTTGTTATATTAATGATAGATTATACTTTCTGAAAATCTGGATACAATCTTGCAATTTTTTTTGTTTAGTTTGGTGTTGTTTTTCTGGTTTAAAAAATAAAATTTTTTACATAAAATGTATAAAACTTAATATATATACATAATTTTATGCATACATATATACAAATGTATGTATATTTATATAAATATATATACTAAATATAAATACACAAACTCAAACATACCAAAACATATATATATTAATATATATATATAAAATAGGAAATAGGTATAAAAATTTCCTATAATAACATATATCCAAATAATTTGCATTGTAATGAAAAAAAACATTTATTGTCTTTTTATCGGAATTGTTCCAAGGCGTCGATGAAAAAAAATCCTATTTTTTTAGAAAGATGCATCAATGTGTTGCTCATTTATTCATCTTTATCCTCTTATCCGTTGACCATGTGGGACAGCAGTCTCCACCTCTGACACCCAAATCACAACGCACAATACTGTGGGTGGCGGGCCCCCTAGAGGTCAATGATAATATTGTCATTTTTAAATAGAAAGATAAAAAAAAAAAATCAAATAATCTGAATGAATTTCATACGTTTTTACAAATTTGGTAAAATTAAAACACATAAACACTTTGACTTAAAACGTACATTCCACTGTGCGTGCCAACAGAACGGAGTCGTTGGGAACAGCAATGAAGTCGTCTTGTTTAAGAAGAAGGAGTGAGAGAGGTCAAGTTGAAGAGAGAGAGAGAGAGAGAGTTAGTTAAATCATCTGCTTGTAGTAAACAGTTGAGAGGAACATCTATCAGCCCGGCACGTGTCACTGACAGTATAATAATAAGGTAGCGAGAGGCTGGAGCGTGAACAGAGAGCAGATGAACACCACGGCTACTGGAGAAGAAAGAGAGAGGATAAAGACAGGGGGGAAAAGTGGTTCATCATCAGCTTCTCCATCAGCAGCAGCTCTGGTGTGACTGAACACAGAAACACAGCCCTGGCTCATAACCACAAGGTTACTGTTCATTGTTCTCGCTGACCTGCTGGACGTGACGGACGGGGAGAACGGTCGGCATCTCTGAGCCGCTGTGCCGATAATTAGCTCATGACGACAAAATGAAACTTTGAAGTGTGCTTCTGACTGGTCAACTGGTTGACTGACTGGTTGACTGACTGGCTGCCAATGCAAAGCCCTAATAATGAGCTGCAGGGCCAAGGCTGCTGCAGCACAGAAAATACAGTAACTGCAAAGCAAAAACATCAACTTCATAAGTTTTTAGTCGGGCAAAATGTGTTTTTAAAAACGGTATATCACATTTCTCAATGGAAAATGTTGCAGGCCACTTGAAAAGAAAGAATCTGAGAGTTTCCCAATCAGGCCTGGAAAATAATTTCGACTCCCAGGCCACATGAATAACTAAAATTTGAGTCACGGGCCAGGCTAGGACCAGGAAGATTAAATATTTGTGTGAACTAAGATAAACGATGAGTAAAGTGTTGAATAAAAGCTACAATTCTTAAACTCTTTCAGTCTCTTCTGGACTAGCTACTGTGAAAATGCTGTCTTTGCAGGGATAAAACAGAATGATGATAATAATATAATTCAACAGTATAATTTAGACAAATTTGGTGGACCGGATTAATAAGCGAAATGGGCCGCATACAGCCCTCGGGCCTTAGTTTGTCAAGGTCTGTTCCAGATACATTTTACTAGTTTTTAACTGCAGTATTTTTAGTACTGCAGTATCGGCTAGCGAGCCAAATTATTTGCCCTCCCCTGGCTTAAAACAAATGTTATTGGCTTACTACTTGCCAAATGTCAGTGTTATGCTAATTTTAAAACTATGAATGTTAGATTTTATTAATATTTCCCATATTTACCTGTATGTAATATGTTTACATTTTCCCTTGTCTTAGATCAGCGTTTCTCAACTGGTCTCACTCTGGGACACACATTTTCCTGTGGCCATTAGGTCTTTATATATATAAAAAAAAAAAAAAAAACTTAAAAAACAAATCACTTATTTTTACATACTCATTTTACTCTGCAGAGTGTGCCTTTTGAATAAGAGATTTTCTAAAATAAAACACATGCCCAACTACAGATTCACATTATTTTGACCAGCTGTTCCCGACCCATTCAGAACGGGTTCGTGACCCACTTTTGGGTCCGGACCCACCAGTTGAGAACCACTGTCTTAGATTTTATAATTTTTATTTGACTTCAACTTTAATATTTGTGAAAACCTTTTTTAATTGGGGAGGGGTTTAAAATCAGCTTTGATTTGTCGTATTGTCTTCAACAATCTTTAATTTAAGTATTTTTTTTTTTATCAAACTCTCTATTGGTCAATTGGTTTTAGCTTTTCGTCGGCTAAATTATATTTAAGTTTTAGCCAATTAATTTTTACTATTGTAGCAATTTTGAATATAGAACGTCCTTCTCTCGCTCTCTCTCAGCTCAACATAAACACACATTTACCATGCACACATACACACACACACACACACACACACACACGAACACACACATGCGGGGTCTGAGCCAGCCAGTGCGCCCTGCGTCAATCACGAGGGTGTCTAATTAAAAGTAACAGGAGGAAGCTGCTGGGGACAGCAATTGCTATCAGCAGCCATTTTCATATGAATGGTCCTTTTTTAATTAAACTCAACGGCTAATAAGCCTCAGTATCCAGAGCATGTAGCAGTTTAAGAGACAAAGAGCCACAAAGAAGCCACGTGCACGCGGCGTGCACGGAGAAGAATGGGGGATGAGAGGTAAAGACAGAAGGATGAATAATGAAGAGTCAAAAGCAAAGTGATGCATTGCCTTTGAACCTGTTGGCTTCCTTTTGTTTGTGACGGCGCGATGCCAGAAGCTATTGTTTTCCCACAAAGTTTATTTGGCGGTGATGGTATTAAAGACAGCAAACGACCACCGTGGACGCCTCTGTCCTCTGACGGGGAGACACCAGGAGAAAGTTAAGAAAAAGACAGAGCACGGTTTCCGCTCGGAGCAACATGTCTAAAGGTTCTCAGTCATCCAGGTCATTTAATCCAAAAATGGTGCCTTCAAGGACAACTGGACAGAAACTGTCCATCAGAACCATTTTTGTGACGTGTGCCTCTCCTGACATAACGCGTTCTTGTTTGCCTGCATCAAATACAAACACCAATAAATTATAAAAATAAAAAAAGGCAGTAATGTCAAACATAAGGCCCGTGGACCAAAACAGGCCCACTACAGTGATCAATATGGCCACCTTGATTAATTTTGAAAATAAAATATACACAAACAGCATATATTTATTGAAAATATAGTTCATTAACAATGCAGATGCAGCCAATCAACTTTTCCATTCTCCCCTCTGTCCTCTGTGTCCTCAACTCTGACTCCAACTACCTCCATGTCCTCCCTCACTGCATCCATCAATCTCCTCTTATGTATCCACTGTCCCTCCTCTGAACATGTCCAAACCATCTCAATCTGTCTTCTCTAGCTTTTTCTCCAGTCCTTCCTGTCTGTGTTGTCCCTCTAATCACCTCATTCTTGATCATGTCCATCCTTGTCTCTCCTAAAGAAAATCTCAGCATCTTTAACTCCTCCACCTCCAGCTCTGTCTCCTGTCTTCTGAGACTGTCTTCTGAGCTGGTCTCAATGCCAAGTCAGAACAAGACAACAGAAACTGGACCTGAATAACAGACACTACTGCTCAGTGGTGCTCTGAGCATAGCACCGTCGCAACCCACGTCCGATTGGCTCACCACCCACAGGAAGGCTCACAGTATGGTGCAGTGTGATTAGGGTGGCGGTGGTGGAGACCTGGTACCAGATGAGAAGACGAGGAAGAAAGATTTGAGTTTGACACCCCTGATTTAAGACACCAAAGAAGAACGATAATAAATCTATCATAAAACGAACGCAGAGGTTTAATCCAGTCACATGAATTTAATGCTTATTTATCCCTTAAACTGAGGGATTCTCACGATGACAAGCAGCACATCCAAAGAAAAACACTTGGCTCCCGAGCCACGGCGCAATTACTGTGTTAATTCTGCTCTTTATGAAATTAGTACATTCAATTTGGGTATTTTGAATCAATGAGCGATTTCTCTGCCAACACGCATGTCTGTATGTGAAGAGCGCCTACATAAAGAGAACAAACACAAACAGCCAACTGGTGAATGGATGCGTTTCCGAGGAGAGAGAGGGAGAGATTACGGCTTAGTTTTCACCAACAAGACAAATGTGTTTCCTCAACCTTTTACAGCAGATAAAAGGCTTTAAACCCCCTTTTTATCAAGTGTTAAATCCCAGATCATCTCCTCCCTTTGCTCGTCAGCCACCCAGCAGGTTGTTACTAAAAAGGTTTGAGCAAAAACACAGAGGCAGCCACGGCATCGCGAATCAACCACCGTCGCCGTGACGCACGTCGGCCTCGCTCATTCTTCCTCCCGCGGAAAACTTTTAACATCCTGACCCCCGAGAAACATTTGCAAACTATAACAATAAAATTAACTTGTAATGAGCAAAATAATTGCACTTCAAACGCTACTCAATGCCTGAGCGCAAGCTGGGAAGAAATCGCTCAATTCGCAGATTACATGGCTCATGAGGACTGAAGTTCAAAACACTGAGAAATGGGTTGTGAAGCGAGAGAAAAGGGAGCTTCCAAAACGACTCCCGAGCATTCTTTAAACTTGTGTAATGGATACGCTGCAGGCAACCGGGCGAATTTACCATGCAAAGAATCTCCATTCTGCACGCAGCGACTTCAAAGGCCAGTGTAGGAACAGAGTTTGTGGGAGCCAGTGGGCACAGGCAGAAGGAGGGAATGAACTCGGCGACGCACATTTGTCTCCTGGAGTGACAGAAATTGACAAGGGTGGGTGTTGAGAGCGAGAGATTTCGCTGATCTGGGGCAGCGTGGAGGTTCAGCCAACGACACGGCGATTCCTCAATCCGCCAAAAACACAGGAAGAAAAACATAACGCAGAAAAGGGAGGAAAAAAAAAAACTACAGAGACGAGGAGCGAGGTCGCATCAAAACTCCAAGACGAGAAGAATATTTTTTTCTCCCTCTCCTCAGTAAACCAATAAAAGATTGTAAGTTAAAGCGTGATGGAGAGATAGGTGATAAGGAGATAAAGGGTGAAAGAGAGACTATAGGCCAAGTTGTGTTATATTTCCAGCCCTTTATGTTGTGTTGGTGCAGGAAGATTACACTGGAGATGATAAAGTGACCAGTACTACACTGTATCTTTCATCAGATACAGCCACAAGCACAACACAGCAGATTACGCCAACAGAAAACAGCTAACACCTAGATAGGCCCTGGACTGCAGTGGACGGCTGATATCTGCACCGGGAACACACAGCTGATAGCTCACAGCCACTTAACTACACTGCACTGCAATACAAAAATTTATATGTCTGTATGCATTTTTTTTTACATTCGCAGTATTTAGAAATATATTTCTTCGAACACAATTTTAGTTCATATTAATGATTGATTTATAATTATCCGTACCACAAATGTCCACATGCCCTTTAGGAGAGACAAGAAAGGGGACAGGATCAGAAATGAGGGACAGGTTTGGAGACAGGAAGGTTTGGAGAAAAAGCTAGAGAAGCCAGATTGAGATGGTTTGGACATGTTCAGAGGAGGGAAAGTAGATACATTGGTAGAAGAATGATCCTAGAGATGGAGCTACCAGGTAGGAGACAAAGAGGAGATGGATGGATGCAGTGAGGGAGGACAAGCCCAAAGGAGAAGAAGCTCAATCTGAGGTTCAACTGAGGTCTATTTTTATTTACAGACTAACAAAGTTGAATTCAGGTGTTTTGTAGAAATAAAAAAATAGCAACATATTTAAAACAAAGGGTGCTGAGAATTTTTCATAATGTTATTGAAATTAAACATAAATATTCCAGATCTTCCAGATAATCTTTATTAGAACCATATATTATATCAGTATATCACTAAAACAGAAAAACACATGTATGTGTTTGACATCTATGATTATTTGACTAAACCATGAATAAAACTAATAAAACACTCAAAATTGTGATCCCTACTGGTAGCTTTTTTTTTTGCAGATTTTACTCATTACTGTGCATCTCTGCAGCTTTAAAGATGTGTCCTCAACATTTGTAATGAGTCCACAGTTCCATATGGTCCACTGACATTAGTGTCAGTGTAAGAACACAAGTCTGTGTGTGACTAGGAGACCATACCAAAAGACTTTGCGGGCCGCATTTGGCCCCCAGGCCTTGAGTTTGACACGTATGAGATAAATGGACCTTATTAATCAATCCACCATACAATCTGCCAATACAGCCATCCATCCATTATTCATTCATTCATCCTCTTATACATTGACGGGTCATAAAGGCAGCAGTCTCCACGATTGACACCCAAATCACACTGCTCCATACTGAGCGTGGTCAGTCCATTGGTTGTTATGTGGATCTGGATGGTGCTAAGCTCAGGGCACCTCAGTGGCAACCTGGCAGCTGGTGGATTAGAACCTGAAGCCTTGCAGACCCAGGTCTGTTTCCTTAACCGCTTGGCCACCGGTGCTGCATCATCTGTACATTTTCTGAATACAATTATTTTATGGTTCAGCACGGCGATTGGAATCTGCCTTCCTGTTTCCGATCGACAAAGCAGGGTTGAAATTGCAAATCCGAAGGCTGACGGAGTTCATCTCATAAAACGGAAAACCATACGAACTGCGGCTTTGCAAAAAAAGTAAGAAAAAAAAAACATACTGAATCGACACAAATGAAAGGACCTCAAATAAACGTGTGGCTGTTTATTTAGCCGTTTGCATAAAAAAAAAAAAAATTCTGAACCAGACGTGTTCTTGGCCTGGACAGTCTGTGCTTGTTTCTCACACTGCCTCAGCTTTTCACCCTTCACTCATTCTGTCAGGTCGCTCCACAGCACCGTCTCCTTCTCCTCTTCTGGAGACTTATCTGATGGGAGCGCTGCCACTGTTTGCATAAAACACTGTTTATAAGGGGTTGCATATGTTAAAACATTAAAGCACACATTAGAGCGCGTGCATACGTGCGCACGCCTCCACATCACGTCTCGTGCACACGTGAACACACTGACGGCTTGAACGGTTCTTGACCGCTGACAGTCTGTGGATGTTGTTTAATATTAGGAACGTTTACAGCAGACATATGCACTGACTTTTAAAACAGTCTGCACACTTATTATAATGTATTTGGTTTTGACTGTAACTGGTTGTATTTCTGGTTTGGATTGAAGAGACGTGACCTGTCCTACTTGCTTGTCGTTAGTTGGCTGTTGATTTGACAAGATAAACTACGTCGTACCTGCTTTGAGACGCAGCACGCAGCGAAACAATAACTGTGAAAAACTGTTCAGGTTGCCACTGAGTTGCTCTGAGTATAACACCTTTCCGACTCACATAACCTCCAATAGGCTCACTACCCACAAGAAGACTCATAGTATAGTGCAGTGTGATTTGGGTTGCAGACGTGGAGACGTGCTGCCCCCCTTACCTGGCAACGGATGAGAGGATGAGGATAAATGAAAGAATTAATTACTATTGCAACGTAAATATTTTTCTTTACAAAATACACACATATACTGTATATATGTACATACATACTGCATATATGTACAACTTCACAAAGTTTTTTTACAACCATGCATGCATACATACTGTACATATATACATATACACTCATACATTTATATGTACATACATACATGCATGCATACATATATACACATATATGCATTTATATATATATATGTGTGAGTGTATATATGTATATATAAATGCATATATATGTGTATACATATACATATAAACATACATATACACATATATATTTACATATATATAGTGTTATTAAAAAAACAAGAGTATTGGAAATGTAACAAATACAATGACAAATTGTCTAAGTGTTGCTTTGAGTTTTGGCAAAAACCTATCAACGTCAAAAAATTCCAGCCAATCTTCTTCTATTCAATGTTAGTGAATTTTCTTTTATCCAAGTGTCCAATAAGGATATTTCAGATGGTTTCCAGACCATTGTTTTTCTTGATTTCTGATGGTAGTTCACCCTTATATTTTGCCAACGATCCAGGCCTGGACTGGGGATATCTTTTAAAACAAACACCAACACTTTCAGTTTCAGCGCCGTATTGATGCTGTGGGAAACGGTGTGAAGTTTCCCCCTCACTCTAAAGTGCTTTCCATACCTGCATATTTATTTGAATGATTGCAAAACCACACATTATGTTTTAGACACTTAACAGGAACAACAGTGGATTCCTTCACTGATCTCCACTTCACACAACCACTTTATTGGGTTTAGTTGGCGCTAACTAACACGGTAACGGGCTTTGGTGCTAATTTTGAGGCTGCAGCCAACACAAACCATTAGTCTTCCCATCAGTCTCGCTTCATTTTCCTTATTCTGCCCGGCGAGCCGACCATTATTGTGTGCAATTAAAATTCCACCATTTGTTTTCTCTGAAAATTGGGTTACTTCTGCAAATTTACACTAATTTACTTAACTCGCGCCAACCTCAGGCTCCAGCCGCTTAAAAAGGCCCCGCTGTTTGTTTAACATGCAACTTGAACTCTGTGACTTTTATGTCAACTCTTCCTCCACCGTCCCACCCCCATGTATTTTCAATACCCCTCCACCCCCAAACCCTGGGCCAGCTTTTTCATGTGGATTTCTGCATTTTTTTTCTGTTGGAAAATAAAATTATTAACAGGACATGGTTTAAATGAATGCATTTATATGGAATTTCAATCAATTTGTTGCAATAGTTCCTTGGAGGATTCACTCAGTTACATTGCCACATTTTGCTTCATTAATTAATTGGGTAAAAATATAATAAATATTTCTCCAACGACATCAGAAACTAACAGTACTTGGAGCAAAACGGGTGTGAAATATTTTAAACCATACTTTTATTAAGATAAATACATATCTTAACATCAAAGTTATTTAATTACTTCAGAATAAAAGCAGTTCCATTTTTTCAATACTGTGAACTGCAACAGTGTAACTGTAGCTACAGTGTCACATGTCAGACAATCGAAAGAAATGATACAAGTTCATTAAGACCTAAAAAATATCTAGAACTTTGTCTTTTCGGCCTGTCATTTATTTAGGGGTTGCCACATTCTATCAACGTTTTCCATCCCACCCTGTCCTCTGTATCGTCTACTCTGACTCTAACTACCTCCATGTCCTCCCTCACCTCATCAATCTCCTCTTTGTCTCCTACCTGGTAGCTCAATCCCTAGGAGCGTTCTTCTACCAATGTCTCCACTGTCCCTCCTCTGAACATGTCCAAACCATCTCAATCTGGCTTCTCTAGCTTTTTCTCCAAACCTTCCAGTCTGTGTTGTCCCAGTAATGTCCCCATTCTTGATCCTGTCCATCCCTGTCTTTCCTAAAGAGAACCTCAGCAACTTTAACTCCTCCACCTCCAGCTCTAACTTCTAACGCCTCTAAAACATCAAACTCTATTACAAGTCTTATTATTTTTATACTGGAATTACAAAACAAACAAACATTGGACTAAATTAAATACTAATAAACTAATAAATACTAAAATCTTTAAATGTTAGAAGTCCATACAAGGAATTCCATTTCAAGAATCCATTTATCCACTCATTTATCTTCATCCTTTTATCCGTTACCAGTTCTCAGGGGCAGCAGTCTCCACCACTGCCACCCAAATCACACTGCAACATACTGTGAACCTTCCTGTGGGTTGTGAGCCCACTGGAAGTTACAGGGGTTGAGACTGTGATATGCTCAGAGCAAACTGGCAGCTGGTGGACTTGAACCTTAAGCCTTTTGGACACAAGCCGCTTCCTTAACCACTCGGCCACCACTCCCAAAAGAAGCCAATATAAAACTTATCTTCTTTTCCTTACGGCTTGCCCCCTTTTTCAGGGGTTGCCACAGTAAGTCAACAATTTCCAACTACCTCCAATACTACAGAAAACATATTCCAGTCAAGGACGTCTTTAGAAATTCCCCCAGAATATCAATGAAACAAACTTTAACGTCTGTAAAAGTGAACAGCCAATAGGATTGTGTGTCTCAGGAGGGTATGGACTATAGACGTGTGTATAGACTAGAAAGTCTCGCTGCTGTCAACAGAGACAAGCTCCCTGCCCCGACCCATGACCTGGTCACTTCCGGGGCATGTCGTGATAGCTTTCCAGAAGGTTAGTCAGAGTGCCAGCGCTATTTCACACGACCCCCCAACACACCAACATTCCTCAGCGCTACTATCATCAAACCCTCCATCCTTCTCACACACACAAACACTCATTATAGCACACATGCCCACTCACAGTCAGCTCATGCCACGTCCCATCATGTCACTCAGGGCTGTTTGATGTGTGAAAATTAGACCAGGGTGGTGTTAGTGTCAACAGATGAGTCAGGGGGGGTTAATGGACGCCACGGCAAACGCAGTGCAGTCTTTCTTTGGCCACGCGTGACTACGGATGACGATCATTAGAGTTGGGGCGACGCGGCTCTGAAGTCGTCGTGAACACAGCGCTGCTCGTTTGTCATGTCTGCGAGGAGAAATAAGTCATTCACGGAGGGAACACGTCGGGGTTTCGTAATCCTCCGTCTCTGGGTTGAGTGTGTATCAATGGGTCAGTTTTTAGTCCAACAAAAGAAGGTTGTCCTTATTGTCCTGTCACAGTTAAATATACAACTGCCTGAGTCAGGACTAGAAATAGATAGATAAATAAATAGATGTGCAGAGTACTATGTGGAATACTTTGTACAGATATGTAAACACACACACATACAAATATATATATATGTACATACATGTATAAAAATATATACACATACATGCATATATTTACATATGTAAATAAATATATATATACACATATATACATACATATATATAAATACATATGTATATATGTGTATATGTAGATATAAACATATATGTGCATATATTTTTATATACATATACATGAACATATACCTGATCTATCCAATCCTAATGTGGTAAATTACTATTCTAACTCTGTCTGGTTGACAAATGTCTGGTTGTCGGTATCTATACAGTACATAGACGCTTATTACATACAGTATTGGGAAAATTATATTTCAAATTCTCATTGCAATAAATATGCTAATATATACAAAATATATATTTATGTCATCATGTGACCATTTTTTCTATGTTCCATGTTCCAAATCCACATGGCCTCAAAACCTCAGTGAACTCAAACTCAATTGTCAGCAGAAACACTCAGAGTTGTGTGTTGGCCCGGTCGGCAAAATGGAGGTCACATGATCACTTCCCACAGTTCTGAAACCCCTTCCCTCAAGCTATAGGACAGGAAGCTGTGTTTAGAGACAGACTAATGGACAGTCATTATGTTTTCTGGCTCTGTTTGCTCTTATTTGTTCTGCTAGTGTGAGAACCTAGAGCGTCTGACCCTGCGGCGTAGAACGGACAGCGATATCTGCACATGGTACATTAATGCCGAACCGCTGGTTGTCTGTTTTCTCCATTTACGGCTTTTATTCATTTCATTTCGCTTATTCAGGCCATTTCCTGTGCCATCCTGCTCTGCCTGTTCTCCAGGTCTCTATCTGTTAATTCCTGGTTGATTAGCAGAACTAAATGGAGCATGGAGAGCTGCACACGGATTAAAAAAATGCCTTGAAAAATGTCTTTCTATATATTAAAAAAAAACATCAATAAAGTGCCTGTTCCTTTGAAGACAAAATTGCCTGCACATGGGGAGAAAACAGCGAGACCCGAAGTTTGTTTTATTTTTCAATCAATTTCTCCCATGCATATTGTCTCAGCGGCTGACACCGGTCTGTCTCCCCGTCACAGAACCTGTCCAGTTTGACTTAAACGGGCCAGAATGGACAGGAGAGAGGACGGAGCAGAGGCAATATGGTAGCAATTGTTAAAGTCAGCTTGAGAGACAGCCAAAAGAGACGGAAACACTTGCCTTGGCCAAATGAAAGCTTTCTTAATGGTCTGTGGGTGTGTGAAGGGGGCAGAAGGGATGAGAGATGTCAACAGTCTTTTTTCACTCAGCCCATCTGCATTTGCATAATTTCTTTTACCAAATAGCAACAAAGAAAGGAAGGAATGAGATGCTCATACAAAAGTGAATTGACGAGAGAACAATGGCGGTTGAAGGGTCATTGCAAGTAGGTGCTAAAATTTCCCAAAAAAAATGGTGGTTTAAAATACGTCTGGCCAATTTGGTGAAAGACAGTTTTGCCAAAGCTTGTGTCAGAATGCTGCTTTGTCTGATGTTGATGAGCAAAATCCATGTGAAAATGTGAAAAGGTTTCCTATAATAAAAGTAGAAGAAAAAAAATACATTATTTTTTTCCCTCAGTGGCCGATTCCCTCGCAGCGAGCCAGAGAAGGGCAGCCACAGATAAAACCTCAGAGACCAGTGGCCATGTGAATGATTAATGTTCAACCTCCCAGAGATGAGCATGAGATGCATCACCGGGTCTACATCGTAGAGTCCTAGAGACTGCAGGCCACATTAGGGTTCTCCGGTTCACCAAGTTAAGTTCAGCAGAAAAGGGTTGATAAACTAGATGAGGAGCGGAAAAAACAAAGGGAATGCAGATAGTTGTAATTGTCGTATTTAAAGTTTTGTCGTACTAAAAGGTCTCGTGGTGACAGGGCACCAGCTGGCAGAAGGGCAGGTGCAGCGAGAGATAGTAGCTGATGTGAGGACGAATGAGCATGCAGGCAGGCAAAGATGGATGATGGATGGTGTTGATAGAGGAGGCTGCCGCCCTGCTTTATCTAGGCAGCGCAAGCAAGACCTGCCGAGTTGATGGGTGGGCTGTCAACCTTTTGTTTATGGACCACCACCCATCTTACATCTCCTGTATGGATGAAAGCCAAGATCACACACACAAAAATAGCCATGTTGTCAAAATAAGGAGAGAAATGTCGCCTCTAATTGTAACATTTTAAAGTGGTTTGGATTAAAAGTCAGTGAGAGAAAAGAGAGAAAGGCTGTGAGGGGGAAACGGAGCGAGAGGAAGATGCAAACCTAATTCAACCGTATCCCCACGAGTTGCACGCTTCCAATTAACGAGCAGTTGGTTTATCAGGCTCCAACGATGATTGCCGTTTTTAATCATTTTCTTTCTCTACACGGTTTCTCCCACTCTATCAGTTATTCCCACTCTTATCATCTAACCCCCCCTCGCTGCGCTGTCTTGAATCCCTCCCCATCTGTGTTCGGCGCTGTCTCCGTTTCATCATGCGTCCTGCTGCAGGCGGCCGCACTGACAAGCATTAGAGACGCTCCGTCCCAATGTTGAGTCTGTAGGTTGTCTATAAGAAACGGATGGCTTGGACTTTTTTTTTGGACGATCCCGAGTAAAGGAGACGTTTTCGGTAAAGTTTGTACAATTTCATGCCTCGCAGCAAAGTCCAAAGTGATTGAGTTTATCTGTAATTATTTGAGACACAAGCATAGGTGTGAAATGCCAGTTTGCGACCATGTATAGACTTACGGACTAATGAGGCGTACCTATCACAACAATTGTGATAGAGACAGTAAACGTAAACACCTGTATTGTTGTGCCTGATTGTTGCTTCAGATGCAAGAAAAAGTCTTGTTGGTGCGTAAAAAGAACGTGCCCGCTATTGTTTGCAAACTTCTCTGCCGACGAACAAGGAGGTGACATCAGGATAAATTTATGGCTGATTGGATGATACGGCACCAAGTTGCCCCAAAGGAGAACTTTTTAGTTAAGTCAAGATAACGACGTGAAAGCTATAACAAAAACCACGCAATCTACAAGGGGGACAAGAATGGTGGCCTCGTTGCTAAGGAAGAGGGGCTCCAGGTTGGAATCCACCAGCTGCCATGTTACCACTGAGCACAGCACCGTACACCCTAGGGCAGCTCATAATGGTCAACTCCTTACTTTGGTGTTGGGTAAATACCAGTGGTGGTCTGTGAGGGGCAGCAAAGCCTTCTCTACTGGTCTTAACACTCAGAAAAGCACGTATTCATAAATATCTTTGAATAAAATTTACTTTCATTGCTATGAAAAGTGGTTTTCCATTTAAAAAGTTGGATAAAAACTTTTCACCCAATCATATTTCAGCTAGCTGGTGTTATCGGGTTCTGTGAAATCTGCCGCAGCCTTCAGAAGTGAGAAGTGTTGAAATCAGGTGTTGCTTGATTAACCAATATTAGGGGTGATACAATGTACTGTATATGTGTTGATTCTCAAGGCCTGGTGTCATACTGATGTTATTGTGTGGCGTATTAATTTGACGTCACAAAACTATGATGTCACTGAAGGCCTACGGATTAAACTGAGGTTATATTTCGTTGTTCGCAATGGTGCGTAAGGCAATGACAAGGGGTTTGCTTTCCTTCAGGGAGTGAAACAGTCTTCTTAAAACATTATCATATCAACTTTTGGAGGCAAAAAGTGTTGACGCCCCAAACTTAACGACCAGCAGTTCCCATTGGTTCCAGTAGAAGAAGAATTACCTTAATGGACATTGCACAGACACTAAACACACAACAAAACGTGTCTTGCGCAATAAATCCATGTAGTGAAGAAGACAGATCCTCTAACTCAGTGGTTCTCAACTGTTGTGTCCCAACCCGAAAGAGAGTCGCGGAAGCTGGTGAAAAATCAGCTAAATAATGTGAATCTGCTGTTGAGCATGTGTTTTAGTTTAGAAAAGCTCTTATTTTGAAAGGCTAACTCTGCTGAATAACATGAGTATGTTAAAAAGAAGTGAATTTTCGAAGGTTTTTCCTTTTTTAGAAAATTAATTTGCTTGGTTTGAATTCTATGAGAGTGGGTCACAAATTAACAACCACAGGAAAATGTGAGTCCCAGAGTGAGAACTTACAGGCCACAGACTGTCAACTTGTCATATGCAAACATAGTTGCCGGTTTAAATGCCTTTTTCTAAATTAATGTCCTGGTGCACTAGTTGGTCGCAATCAAAAAGCATTAAGCCAAAAATGGACACATTTTGAAGTCAATTTTAAAGCTCAGACATTGGATCCGTGCACAGGAAGTTGGTGGAAGTTTGAGTCTTTGCTTCAGGACAGCAGAGGGTAAAGGAAAAGGTTCAGGCCTCTCCTCATGACTCATTCAGGAACACTCGGGCTGTAATCACATCCACCTCTTCTATCACCCGCCTTTGTCAGTGCGATTGTTCTGGAGACCTGAAATGTGCCTGTCACATTGATCGATCTGTCCACCTGATGTAGCGGGCTTATCCCGCTGCCCGCTGGCATGGTAATAAATGAGGGGTGACGGTGTGTTGACGGAGCAGCAGTTATGGCTTCTTTAATTTACTCGACGCCTCACACTGACAGAGACTCATAACAAGGTGACACGCTGCTATAATGGTTACGCTCAGTCACCTCCTGTCGGCTCGGCAGAGCGAGTGCGGGGGTGGAGGTGTATGATGTGTGTGTGCGCGAGTGTGTGTGTGTGTGTACTTTTATTTTTTTTATTTCCTTAAGACCTCTGTTGAACACACTGACCTTGTCAGGATCAACTGTCCTTATTGGGACTATTTTCCTGGACTGAGGTTAAAGGCTCAGCTGGAATTAAAGTATTCCAGCTATTGACACACTTAATCTGTCTGTTTCAAAGCCATGATTAGTGAGTTAAACTGTCCTGACAACAAAAACTAAACTAGCATTCAAGGAAAACAGACTGCAAAATTTATTAACTACACTTTTTTAGAACCAGGATAAGAAACAAAATTTTTTCTTGAGTTGCTTTCACAAAATTGACAACAACTGTTCTTGTTTTCCCTTCTCTCCAGATAAGTAATGTATGAAGCCAGAATAGTCTCAAGAAGAACACACTCCTGAGCACGGATCCTTGAAAGTATTCTGAGAAGGAAACACAAATAAAGCTTCATTCGTCAAACTACGTTTGTGAATTGTCGTAAGCGGATACAAATCGCCCCACCCATATTCGCCTGTGTAATTTTGCTACATCCGTCTGTCACCAACCAATCAGAAGTCTCCCACTTTGCAGCCAATCACACAGCAGTGTCCCCACAAGGGTCCATGTATGACGTCACTAAACTGCGCCCAAGAACGAAGTTCACATCTTACGAAAATTACGTCTGGAAGCGGCAATGCCAATCGTTCGAGTCTTAGTATCATGTTATAACATGCTAACATACTTATTTGTGTGTTCTTCTCAGAATACGCAGATGTTTTTTCACGGATCTGTGCTTACGTGTGTGTTTTTTTTCTTTTTACAAAGGCCAACAACAAAATATAAAATTAAAAATCAATGTATGTGCTCTAATATCATGACTACAACTCTAATACACTACATCTGTAAGGTCTATATACTGGTGAGCCCAGACATGATTTGATGTTGCAAAAATATATTTACTGTGTCCCAAATTTGGCCCCTGTACCTCAGTTTGCCAGATTTGATTTAGATTTTCTAGTGTCAGACCCTAATATTCTACACAACCCATGACTTCAAACTCCTCACCACAGTATTTTTGCGTGACGTTTTTTGCAACACTATAGGATGCAAACTGAACAGAGATGTACAGCCATTCATACCAGTGTGGGCTCCGAGGTATGACCAAAGATCGATTAACCCAGGGTAGGTAGATATTATGGGTGTTTATTTTACTTCAAACACCCATAATATCTTCCTACCCTCTTCCTAAGTTTTAGAAGGGTTAGATACAATGCGTGTTTATCATCTATAAAAAATATGCTACCAACAGAGGGTAGGAATGTATTAGGGTAGGAAAATATTATGGGTAGGAAAATACTTCAGAACAACAACGTTAGACACAGACAACACATAGATTATCTGAAGGGACTTGTGTCAGTATACCTGCCGTGATCGGGACACGATAGGAAGAACCTCATCCTGGTAATTAGGATGAGGTAATTAGGATTAGGATGAGGTAATTAGGAAAAGTATATTTTGTCTGATTGAGAGGAGTCATCTCTTCACACTCAACTCATGAGCAAGGCATTAACAAAAGGCTGGTATCACAACCTGCTAAGGCGGTTAATAAAAATTAAAAATAACCAAAATCAAATCACTGTGTCCCTTACAGATTAAATGTCCCATCCCCCCAGTGTTATTACTACTCCCCCTACAGGTCAAGGTGTTATTGAGTGTGTGACTGCAATCTTTATGCATAAGGTTACCAACTGCCTCACTAACAGCACAACGCCGGCCATTCCAATCCCATCGAGGCGAGCAGAGTGTTCGGATGGATTGTTGCTCGCCACCTCCCACTAGGTGGGCTATAACTCATCTCTAGACGCGGGGAAGGAGCCTTATCTTCCTCCTTCTCCACGGGCCTGAACCTCGCCTGCTCTGTCTTGGAGAAAAGATTTTCCGGTGCCACGGTGTGTGAGTTATAGCCGAGGTTAAGGGGGCTGAATGTGCCTGTCTGTTTGCGTTGTCTTTGTAAATCTATGTCTGCGTGAGCGGAGGAATGTGAGGGGTACGTGTGTGTGTATGTGTGTGTGTATTCTGTTTACGCAGCACTCATGCGTGTGTGTGTGTGTGTTTGTGTGTCTGAGATTTATTTAACATGCAAATGAGCTGCGTATTAACATCTCAACACGTCCTCTCCCACAAAGTGAAACACCTTTGTCATAAGTTATTTAATCACGTAAAGGGCATTGTTTCAGTCGCATCCCAGCGTCGGCCTCCTCTCTTTTTATGCATACATACACACAAGCGCTACATCCACCCACCTCCACCCTCCCGCCCCATCCATGCCGCCTTTCTCTGTCATCTTGGCCTATCAATCAAAAATGTATTAAGTCCAGAGTCGGGGCCGATCAAAGGGAGAATTCCTGGGAGAAGAGCAGATAAGGCCTATCTCATTAATAAGTGCTTTACCATCATAGGGGCCTGTGCGCCTCGCCACACCCTGCCTGCCTGCCTTTGATATCTAATTATCCATCCGTTTCATTCTGTCAGAGAGGGAGGAGAAGGACAACTCACAGTGTCATTACATGTAAATACTGTTGCTTGTCCGCGTGTTCCTGGGATCTGGCCAGCAGGCCTCGCACCAAAACAGGATGACATGGAGCAAAAATCAAACGTGGCGAAATGGAAACACATGCAAAACAAGAGTTTCCTTAAAAAGAACTGTATTTTTCTTGCTTGTGATGGAGGGGCTGATCTTTAAAATACTGCTTTGCATTCCAGAAGTCAAAGATTTACTCATTCATTCATTCAGCCACTCATAATATCTAGGTCAGCCATGGCCAAACTGAGGGTCCGCGGCCCTAATTGGCCCATTTAGCTTAGTAATCTGGCCAGCTAAACATTATATTCCAAATTATATAATTGGGTTGTTTTCTCTGCAATGACCAATTTTTTTCTGTAGATGGCGTCAAGAAGGCTAAATGCTATTTTAAATATTTGCCATTAGAAAGACTGACAGATGAACGTTCGTCAGACACGCAGCTAGATAGACAGACAGTTAGGTATGTGGTAGATAGGTAAGCAGCCAGACAGTGAAACACGTTGGTAGGCAACCAGACAGAGCGATAGGAAGACAGACAGGCGGACAGAGACAGGTAGAAAGTTAGGCAACCAGACAGAAAGAGAGACAGATGGGCAGACAGACAGAAAAAACACAGTATTCTCTCGGGAGTATCCTTTGGGGAATTTAAGAATAAAATATGCATGCCTTTTTTTAAAAGACTTTTACATGTTTCTGTAGGTTTATTTATCTTAGTTTATCTTAGTGAGTGCTCCATCCATCTGTTCCTCACCCGTCCCCAGTGTCCAATTTAAGGACCAATTGCGGCCCGTAAGTCAAACATTTTGCCCAAACCTGATCCCTGTGCAGATATAAAAGTGCCCTGGTTTCAGTTCTTTGTTTCATCGGTTAACACAAGAATTTAAGGTATAAAATATGGAGTTTATTCCAGAAATGGCTGCAGTTATTTCCGTTATGGAGTCAAAATATTGAAAAAAAAACCCTGTGTTTGGACTGACAGGTTTGGAAAGTAGCAGAGTTTAGCTTGTATATTTTTATAATGTGAACTTGTTACACACTTATATCTGAATAAAGTAACACATTTGAGGCAATCTCATGGTCCACGTCCAAGGATCTAATAAGGGTTTTGAGCATCTCTGTTCAGACTTTTAAGTAAAACACATTAAAACCACAGTGGTCAGTTGCCGGGCAGAAATAATCCCCTCTGTTTGTTGTGACTAACGCTGCGCTCCACCTCAGCAGCTTCAGGCGATTCTTTTGATTGACAGGTAACTAAACGCCACTTTTAAAAGTCAAATATCTTGATAAATATCACATTTTTTTTTCCGTCCGACCATAAAAATGAGAATCTGGCAAATGATGTCAAAGTGACTTTGGATAAACATTTAGTTGTTGAAGCGTTTTATCCGAGAGGTTAATGTGTTTTTTTTCTAACTGGTATTTAAGAAACATTGACTTTTCCGAGCTTCCATCTCTCATGGATCACTGCTAGGATTTGATCGAATTTTTATTACTTTTATTTTTAGATAAATCAACAACCGCCCACTTTTGTTTGTTCGTATTTCAAACACTGTAGCTGTTTTTTCCTCATTTAACGAAGACATACAAATTCCATGCGGTGGAATAATTAAAGAAAATATTTCCATTGAAGTTAATTCACCTTTCTTTTATTTTCGTTCCGCCCACCCTGAGCAACAGCTCCACGCCCTAGGGGGCAGTAGAACGACTGGTGTAACTTAAAAGGGCGAGAGAGCGACGTACCTCACACACTACTCAACCCAACAACGTGAGATATTGGATTTAGAAATTCAAAATTGTAAAATTAATCACTCGCCACGAAATAACTCGCTCACAGCTTTGAGATGTCTAATTAAATCCGAGAATGGGAAATTAATCAGCATGGATGACATTGGCTCATCACTCTGTACGGAACTTCTCTCTCTCTCACACACATTCCAGAATGTGGGATACTTCCCAGAAACCTGTTTTTTTGGAAGAGATTTTAAACTGTACAGTGTGAGGACTAATTACGGGCAAAAAGACAAATTTGTTTACGATTGTTCATCCGGAGACTGGATCTTCTACCTGTTTTTCGGATATTTAATGAATCCCAAAGAGTAAATCCGAGAATGTCGGCCTCACTGACTCCATATTTAACACATGGAGAAATTTACCTTTCAACGATGTAGAGGAGACATCACGTAAAGAATAGGACAAGATATTAAATCATCAAGCAGTGATAGAGAGCAGCGGCCGGACAATAGAAGAAGCGCAGGGGTTAAGAGGATTTTTAAACAGGGCCCGGGAAGAGACTGATGGACAAAAGACGGAGAAGAAATGAAGAAGGAAGGGAGAGACGGACGGGAGAAATGAGAGAATGGGGAATGGCAGAGAGAGAAAGTGCTGGCCATTCTTTTCCCTTTTCTCTCCTTGTTTTTTTGTCTGTAAGAGTAGCCCGGGAAGATAAGGCTAAAAGGTCCGTCAGTCTGTTGTGGAACAATCTGTTCAGTGTCTGTCCCCTTTTTCTCTTTCTCGCTCTCAAGATACCTTTTCTATCTGTTTAATGGCACAACTCAGATTTCTGGCGATGCCTGCCGTGATACGGCTCATCTCCACTGGCATGTTTTACTGACATTGCCGCTCCAGTCCAATATTACCTACAGTAACGTGCCATTAGAGAACTGTCCAGCGTCAGGTCTAACGTGGACAAGAAAACAAACATCCTGCAAACACTTTGGACTATTTTTCTTTAAAACTAGAAACCCCTCAGTTCATTCGGTCTTCAAACTGGTGTCATTCGTTGATATAAAGGAGGGTAATTCAAAGCGGAAATAAAAGGCTGAAATTATGTCTTTGTTTAACGGAGCGGCTCCATCCCTCGTGCCTAATCACTCAAAGAGCAGCTCGGAGACAAATGAGAACCGAGGAGGATTTGGAAGAACAAAACTGACACAAAACATAGGCCCGCGTGTCTCAACAAAGACTCCGGAGTCTGTCTTCCACTTCCATGTCTCCTTTTAAGAGAAACCTTCATCTCTCTCCCTGCTCCTGTTATGAGACTTTCTTCGGCTGCAGGAAGGAGACATGTTAAAGACTCGGGTCACGTTGTTTACAAAGAGAACTTTTTAATCCAGCCACAGCAATCCCTGCTTTCATTTCTTGTTTCATGGGATTAAAATAAAATAAAACATTGTAAAAACCAAAATTAATTCATGCCTTTTTTTAAAGGCCGTCTTTTACAGCTGCTCCGAAATCTACAAACGGAATAATTTAAGTCAAAGGAGCAAATTAATTCCTGGTAAACGGATTTACTTTTAAATTCATTTACTTTCTTTTTTTTTTTCCCTCTTCTGAAGAAATGTCATGATGCAAGCACTGACTTAATAACGTCTCTGTTCTGTATTTACAAAAGCAGCAGTTAGTACAAGATGTTAGTTAATCAGTAAGAAATCTGTGTCTCTCTCTGCGTCTGTCTCTGACCTGTTGTGGACGCTGCCTGAGGCAGCGAATAACTGTCTGGTGCCAGGCTGCCTCACCCCCAAGGCCTTGAGGGAGATGAAGAAGGGGTCACGGAGGTGGGGCCTGTGAGTGCGTATGTATGCGAGTGTGTGTTTGTTTGTCTTTGTGCATACATGCGAAGGTGTACATATTTGCCTCTGCAAAGGGCAAATACAGGGAATGTGTCAGAGAAAGGACACGTGATCAGGTGGGAAGACAGATAAGTGGATCGGAGTCATGGGATCCAGAAGATGACACAACAGATCACAGACGGCGGCGGAAAAAAAAAAAAAAAATCACATGGTCAAATAAGTCAGGCATCAGGCAGAACAAATGTTGAACTGAAATATTGACGAGTTCAGTAAAATCTGACCAGATGGAAAGAGAAGCAGTGAGTGAGAACGGAAAGGTGGCTTACATAAAAAAGAAAAAGGGACGAATTTACGAACAAAACTGAAATAGTGTTGGTTGTTGCTCTGGGAACTAAAGATGTCCTTAATGAATTTGTATCATTCCCAATGTGTCTTCTTCTCCTCTCGGCCACAGCAAATCAAAGTTTTCCATCTCCCTCTGTATCTTCTACCTTGACTCCACCTACCTCCATGTCCTCCCTCACTGCATCCATCAATCTCCTCTTTGTCTCCTACCCTGTAGTTCCATCTCTAGGATCATTCTTCTACCAGTATAAACACTGTTCCTCCCCTGAACATGTCCAAACCATCTCAATCTGTCTTCTCTAGCTTTTTATCCAGTATTCTCAATGAGTGTTCTTTATTAACAGGAGTTAGAGTTGAGGATACAGAGGAGATGGAAAATGTTGACTCGCTGTGGTGACCCCTGAAAAGGGACAAGCCAAAAGAAGAAGTTTGTTATTATTAATCCAGTAGATTTCACCTACAAATACCTAGAGGGACACGTAGGATTAGATCAACTGCGGAATTCATTGTAAGTGGATGGAGGTCTGTCTCTGTGGGTGGGGTCCTGTGAAGGCCTGAGGATCTGCCCAGGGTCTAGCCCCAACATCAGCCTCACCTGTTGACACCAACAAACCGCCTCTAAAAAGGTTACTTTAGGACTTAACTGCGTTGCATGGACAGAAGGTGGTTGGCACTGACCAACCCCCTCAAAAGTCTGGTTATAATTTGGTTTAGTGGACACTCTGAGACTCTGACCACTCTTCCTCGGTTTCTCTTTCAGCCATTCTGGGCAGTGCAGGGGTGACAGCCAGGTCAGGGGGGCTCCGGTCGACTGAGCCCTGAGGGGAATCCCAAGGAGGGGTAGAGGAGTGGCCGTTGAGTGAGAAGAAAAGAGAAAGAGATTGAAAGAGAGGACGGGGCGGTGAGAGGTGTCCCCCAGGTGAATGACCCTTCCCAAATCAAAACAAACAAACAGAGTGGTCCTGGACACCTTTGGTCCTCCAAAGACACGCTCCAACCTTTCTCCACCACAGACACAGATACCAGAGCACTATCACCAGGTTGCCATTTATCTCCAATAATGTCAAATACTTCCATGAACAATGTCTGTAATTTCTCCGCTAACGACAAACATGGAATATCTAGTTTTTATTCACCATTGCCCACCAGTAGGGGGCGTTTTTCAAGAAAACTACTGACATTTTTTCTTTGATTTTTTACATCCTCATAAAAATAAAGTGTCTGTGTTCTAAGGTCTCAGACATTTATCATAGCGCCTGATTTGTTTCTGAATATAAACAAAAACTTGATGAATGACCAGCAGCAAAGGCAATGACAAATGCGGTGAATATTTCATGAAACAAGAATATATTTTTCTTTCTTCTGATAATAAAAAACTATTCAGGAAAAATAGATAAAAAGAGTTCAGTGACACTAAGTGATCTATAACTCAACGTACTTGATTTTACAAACTGCTCAGAATGCGCACCGTGGGCCTGGATGTGGCTTCAGAAACTCTTGTTAGATATGACTATTCATTTGATTGCGATCGTTAGGTTAGGTTAACTAGGTTTACATTGTTTTTGTTCCCATCTTTAACGGGATTAGTTAAAAAGTAGTATTATGAGCAATATTTGCTGCCCAACAGGAGAGTTCCTGTCCTGGGACAGTACAAGAACTTGACAAAATATCTCAACTTTAACTAAGATTTTGTTAGAACAGTTAATGTTATCAATTTTACATTTGATCTAAATGTCTTACTGTATTTTGTTTACCTTGTTTAGAGGTGCACGATTCATAAAATGTCACTATTGGAATTGATATCGATTTATAGGCTTGCGATTCGATTAAAATTGGTTTTCGATTCCAAAATGAATTTTCTTTATTTTTAGGGTTTTGATCCCGGCCTTACTAGTCTTGGTCGTCCTAGTCCTGGTGTATGTAGACTAAGGACTAAAACTACTCAAACTGCTAATTGTTTCTATCAGAAATCCACACAGTATCTCAAAAGAACTTCTGTTCCTTTTCCATCTTAATTTCTCTTCCATCTTCAGGTGTTTCCCAGTCTCAGTCCTGCTGTTCCACTCAGAGATGGGGAACATGACCAGGATTTCTCAAAGACCTCTGTCTGGGAAAACTAACACGCTCCACTCTCAATGTTCCCGCAGTTGTTTCTTTGTTTTCAAGCTTTGCTAGGGTTTAAGAGGGTAGACTAAACTTCTCAGCGCCTAACCGTTACCCCAACACACTGCTAAACAAATTCCTCCTCCTCGGCAGCGCTCCGCCCAATCGTATCACGGCCCTCGCATCAGCTGACTGGTGAGAGAAGATGAGGGTGAGATTAGATCAATCAGGGGGTCAGGCTGAGGTTATCACAACCGCTCAAAAACGAAAACAGATGGAGAACACGGCACAGTGCGGCACATCTCGGAGTCTACTGTTAAACTCATATCCTTTTGGACTGCGTGTTCGTGTGCTGCGCCGGACTGGAAGAATGTCAGATGTAGTTTTGGTTTGGAATTCTGGGTCATGTTGCTTTAACAAACTGGTGTGTGGATTAGCGAGTCTGAGGTGTACGATACGACACGTGATAAGGACTGGAAGACTAACACAGCGCTTATGGGCCGCCTCTTTAAATGAACGGGACGCGGGCAACAATTACAAACCAACTCAACACACTGACCTTTCTGTTGTTCAGCAACATCTGTGATAATGTTACACAAACACAACTTTCAGTCGAGGTTTTTGTGGATAGAATATTAATACCAGAGACTCCCCGGTCATTTTAAAGGTCTTCCTGGATCGCTCTAAATATTTTTGCTGTACGATTTATTGTTTCTAGGATAGATTTTTAGTCCATGGGTGTGAAACAGGACCCACAAAGGTTTTTGTTTCAACCAACCAGCTGCACACCTGATATGGCTCTGTTAATCAACTGATCTGAGTCTCCAGACCAGGACTGGGCAATTATTTTGTGTTGCAGGCAACAGGTGGTACTAAAATTTGAGTCACGGATCAGTCAGGATCAGAAAAATTAAGTTTTTTTTTTTCCTTTAATCATCTTCATCAGGGCCATATTAACACTATGTGAGACCTGGCGCTAAATGCCAGGATGAAGGCCTTCATATTATGTTCCGATCCTGGGAGGAACATGACACAAGTCCCTTCCGTATAAAAGTTTTTTCTTCTTATCGTTATGTAACTATGCATCAACATAAAATGTGGATGTTGTTTAGAAATATTTTCCTACCCATAATATTTTCCTACCCTCTGCTTTAAAGGTGGTAGCATATTTTTATAGACCTCAAATACCCATAATATCTACCCAACGCCTGGTGGCGAGGCCCGGGACTGCAGCCCTTTCTATTAATCAGGCTTTAATCATCCTATATCAGTTACTGGGTCTCAGGGGTGGCAGTCTGCCACCCATTTCACACTGCTCTGTACTGGGAGCCCACTTATGGGTGGTGAGCTTACTTTTTTGTGGGTCAGGACGGTGCTATGATCAGAGCACCTCAGTGGCAACCTGGCAGCTGGTGGATTTGAACCACGAGGCCTTATTTTATGAGCAATTTTTCAGTCATCTCCTACTTCTCATCTAAGATATTTTAGCAGCAATGAAGAAAATGTACATAATGATGACAAATGTGTTCCGTTTTGTACGCCATCAACAATGCAATGTACTCCTTTCCTCCCATTCTATGGAGATATTTACTACAGTGGCCTTTTGCCCCTAATATTTTCATGTTTGCCCAGAACAGCGCGGCTGACGTCTGCCAGTCTGCCCTTTCTTTCTTATCCCGGAATTTGTCTATTTTTGAATAATTGTTTGCTTATTTCCTTCATCATTATCTCTCCATCTCAAATGTAACTCCACTCCGCAGTAAACACTGAAGTTCTCGTGGTCTCCCTCTCTCCAACTTCTTGCACCTCCATGAGATGCATTCGTGGTAGAGCGGACAGACACGAGACTTTCGTCACCACGGAAAAACAAACAAACAACAGCGTGGAGATAAAGTGATTGAAATATGTACAACATCTTATCACAGATGTTAATTGTTTCCGTGTGGGATGGAATGAGAAGGGGAGGGCGGCTGCGGAGAGGGAGGTAGGGAGGGAGGGGAAGAGGAACTTTAGAATATCCTCCCTCTGCCTTTGGCCTCTGTCTGACTTCACAGTTAAGCCCTCTCTCAAGAGAAGGGCAACACCAGGTTCAACTTTTCACCTCAGCAGCCAGAGAGAGCGCTCCGAAGACCCGGGATTACAGCCCTACACGCTGCAATATCGCCCGGCCTTTCTGCGCTTTCCAGAACAGAGCGACGCAGCACATTTCAGAAACCACAAAATTCAATAATGCACTTTCAATATAAAGTTAAGGCCACAACTATGTTTCTGTAGCCAGAGGCTTAGACACACTCGATTTGGCAGCACACAGATACGCATCTGTGCTGTGAAAACAATGACACTGATCTTTGAAGGTGGGGACGTACATCTGTTCAGTTTGAAAACTATTGTAATGGCATTTTTCACTTCATTTTACAGAAATAGAGAATGGAATTAAACACACACACACACACACACACACACACACTGACAACCAGAACCAGAACCTCATCCCAAAACCTAAATTTAAAGGAGCAGATACATGACAGTAACATTAAACCAAACGCAAACATCCTCAGAAAATACTGGACGTCCTTAACCAATAAAAATCAGTTTGATTTCACTGGATTTTTCACTAAGACCTGTAAATACAACTTCAGTGATTACCCAAAATAAATTATTTCTGTTGTTTAAAACAATAATTATTAAGGCAGAAAGTACTGCTGAATTGATGAGAGATGTGAAGAGCTGCCTACAGGTGGCAGTGCAATTTATCAATTTTACTTTTATAAAGTTTTACAAAATCATTGGAATCCACGTACTTGTACACATTTATTATTATTATTATATGCAGCACATGATTTGTTTCCATAGATGTTTTGAACAAAATTACACAAAAATACAAATTACAAAAACTGTCTAAAACACAGTTTCAACGTAGTTTTGAATAAAACAATCAATGTTTTTCTTTTTTTCCCCTTTCAAGTGCTTTGGCCAACTCACTGATTCTACTCTTTATTCTTTCATTTTTAGTGTTTAAAAGTAAGGGAAATAGAACTAAGTGAAAACACTAACAACAATCAGTACTCAGAATCCAAATGTGTTGCTTTGCTCTTGTATTATGTTTGTGTTTCCTTCTTTGTGAATGAGTAAATATCAATTCTCCCCTCCTTTGTAATTTACATTAATTTATATACTTTTGCTCCACTGTTTCTGGAGAAAATATTTGTCATCATGTAACTCATGCTGTACTTGGGCCTGGAGGGTTCCCAGCTCGAATCCACCAGCTGACAGGTTACCATTGGGGTGCACTTAGCATAGCGCCATCCCCACACACCAGGAGTTTCCTTCCATCCTTCCTTTTTATTTATAAGTTATTATTTTTTTCAGTCATTCAATCATATTCATCACCTTCTATCTGAGGCCTGGTGCTAATCACCAGGATGAGGCCCTTCATATCGCGTCGCTATCCTGGTTGGTGAACTGACAAAAGTCCCTTCAGAATCAAATTTTTTTTTTTCTCATCTTTACATCAACTTTGTGTCAACAAAGTGTGGGAGGTATTGTTCAAAAGTATTTTCCTACCCATAACATCTTCCTACCCTCTGTTTTAAAGGTGGTAGCAAATTTTTATAGACGTTAAACAACCATAAAATCTTCCTACCCTGTGTTTTGTGACTATGTAACTTGTAACTTTTTGAGCGTATGGAGGTAAACCAAAAATTGACACAGTCTGGCTTGTCGATGTCCGACATCAGCCACTTCCACCTGCCTCGGAATGGTGTCCAATAACACAGACGGAGTGAAGTCAACAAACTGTGAGTGTGGGACAGAGTAGTTTGATCCAAGGCCCCTGAATGGACGGTATAACAGCAGCAAAGAGATGGTGAACTTTGGACATCAGGCACCCTGTTCCTAGTGTGTGTGTGTGTGTGTGTGTGTGTGTGTGTGTGTGTGTGTGAGAACAGTGAGGTGGGTGCTGGTCAGGTGTAACAGAACAGAGGGAAACACAGACAGGCAGGCGGCCCGGCTGGCGTCAGCAGCCACACGCCTGTCACGACAAACCACACGCCAAGGAGCCACATACCGTAGCGCCCACACTGCATGCGCACAATGAGCGCTCAGTCTGTGCATCACGCACCAGCGGCAGCAACAATGTGAAAAATTCACAGAGGAGGGGAGAGGGTGAGATGAAGGGATGAAGGTGGAGATCTGGGAGGTGAGGATGTAGGAACATGGTCAGAGAGAGTTCTGGAGTGATGGAGCTGCTGGACAAACTTCAACCGTCTATGTGTGCTTGTGTGTGTGTGTGTATGTGTGTGTGTGTGTGTGTGTGTTCATGGAGAGTTACACTGAGTCTCAAGGACTTCAATCACCTCCCAATTTGACCGTTCAAGCTTGTTTTACAAGTTATAGATCAGATATTACCAACTGGTGGGTTGGGACCCAAGAGTGGGTCACAAGCCCTTGCCGGAAAAAGAAAATTTTATTAAATTTGTTTTCACGGGAAAAAAATTATAAAATAAACTGTTACTGAATGTTTTATTAAATAAATGTAAAAAGTAAAACCAGACTAGTTAAGAGCAACTGTTGTAAACCATTACAAATACTATTTTTTTTTAACACAAATAGGAGTAGTTTATTTAACCACATGAAATATTTTTTAACATTAAAAGCTGTGCCAATTGTCGCTCTAGAACATCTGTGTCAATCTAAAGGCCCGGGGGCCAAATGTGGCCCCACCCAATTCATTTTTATTGTCTCTGCAAGGTCTCTGTCTATAATGTCTGATTACCCTGATGAATTAAATGTTGTATGTAACACAACAATGAAGAATATTTTTGACTTGACTAAATGATCAAGTCCAAAAAAATGTATTGTGTTAATAAGTCATAGAATAGTTACATCTCCACAGACACCAGCTTGACACCAACACTGATACCAAACGTTAACCACATCACTGTCAATACCACAGACTGTTAATACTGCTCTAAAAATATTATTTCATAAAATCTCCTAAACAAACCCAAATTATAGTATAGTAAAACAACTAAATATTATTTAAAAAATATATAAAAAAATTGAGAAAACTCAATAAAACTAATGTTAACGGTCTCTTTTTGCATAATATGAATTAATAAAAAAAAATTTATGATTAGTATCGTGACATATATATATATGAATATATACTGCAGAACATCTTATTGCTCTTTTTCTGAGCAAAAATAACAAATAGAAATAAAAGAGCTGTATTAGGGTCTAAATAAACAAAGATAAAGAGAAGTTACACTAAAATATTGGAATCACTGTATATTTAGTGAATTTGAAATTAGAATTTTCTAGAAACATCACATCAGCTCATTTCATATTTTGGTATTGTCTGATAAAATTCCAAAGAATTTCATTTCCCTCATCCACTGCAAAAACCTTAGAAATACTCTTCCTGACAGTTAACACACATTTGACAAAACTATAACAAAATGTGACCGACAAAACCAGGATATTAAATAAAATTAATAAACTAAAAATAAAACAATAAAGAAAAAAATTCCTATTTGAAAGAAGTTATATTTCTGGTTCAACAGAAAAGCAGCAGAAACCCTTTCCGGGAGTGGAGCTCTAAATCTTTAACGGCTCTTTACTGCTCTCTGGTGGAGAAAAAGACCAACTACAACACTAATGGAAATGAGTTGTGCAACCTCCTGATGAACTTTCCCTTTTCCTTCTAGCCTTGACTTGACCTGATGTTTTAAACCTGTGTGAAGATCAGCCTCAGATATTAAGGTTCGGGGTGTTTGAAGAAGGCGCCTCAACATTCTCTACATCCACAGCTGAGGAGAAGACAACACTGGGGCCTCTGACACTGAGGCGACACCTTGAGCTGCACACATCTGCTGTTAATCAGCTCACACACACTTGCACTGACACATGGTCACACACAAACATGCACAACAACAACATACACTTCTGCAAAGATCACCCAGAAGAAAATCCCCCTGAACTGCTGAACTTCCGACATGACCAGGGTCAACACACACACAGACACACACAGACACACACTCTCACGCACACACACACACACCCTGGAACTTTTATTAATAACCACAGCTGTGTAATAGGAGTGCTGACAATATCAGGAGAGTTTACACACTCTCATACACACACGTGCATTTATATAGGAATATATATCTGAAATAATAGTATGCATGGACAAAAAGAAATATATGTATACATATAAATATACACTGTATATTTATGTCTATGTATAGACATAAATATACATGCATACACATAGACGTATATGCGACCACACACACACACGCACATATATATATACACACACCGTATATATGAACAGTCAATCATCAAGTTTGCATTTTTATACACATCATCTAAGCTATCATGGCTTAGTAGGTTTATGAATATATATAAAATAATTTAATGCATGTATATACACTGATTAGATTTTTATATATGTATATACATGTACAGGTTATGAATATTTATACATATACGTATGCATGTATGTGTACGTATACATCTGCATTATCAAATTTCTATACATATTCATATATACACATCCTGTAATGCACTGATTAAATGCAGCTATATACTGTAAATATATATGCATATACGTACATATACTGATATACACATACATTCGTATAAAAATACATATAAGCACTTGCATATTTATTTAACAAGTGTATATGCAGTGTATGTATGTAACTAGCACATACATTTATTTAATATATTTATATATATTTACTCATATTTATGTATAGACATATATATGATATACACACACATATGTACAAATTACACACACACACACACCCTCAGAAACACACTTTTGCATTACAGTAAAATATGACTACCAACACCATGCCACTAATAATAACAGGGCAGAAAATGGAAAAGAACACACACATTTCATTACAACAATGCAGATATTTGTTCTTTCCTGTAACACGAGTAAGTTTGAAAAAATGCCAATAACCACAATTGTACAATTGAGAAAAATAAATGATGCATTTCACAGCAAAATATAACAGATGTTTTCTGCAATATAAACCAATCGGCGTAAACAGAGGTTTTCACTTCTCCCTCAAACAACACAGTCCTGCAACAACCAGGCTGTCAACAAGCTCAACAACTAATGAGACACACACTCTCCACCTAGAAGCATACGTTCACACCTCAGTCACGAAAGCAACCACCCGTTTATATCTTTAAAAATATAAAAAAGATAAACTTACATACTGATTTCCAGACAGACAGACATGTTGATTTCTTGACTCATCCTTAAGTGTCCCACCTGTGTTTAATTAACTTCCCACAATGCCTAGGGTGCCAGCTTTGTTGCCCTCTGTTTCTGTTTTATTTTTTCACCTGTGTAAAGTCTTACAGGCATCTTTTATTATTATTATTTTTATTATTAGCCTCAGACAAACATACTTTTTGCTGAATGACATCTATGACTGGTTTGACATTTAATAGTGACGGTAAAGTGTCAGTATTAGACACAATACAACAAAAATAATTGGTAAAAAAAGACGTGTCAAACAAAGACCACATTCAGGAACCAGAACTGGTAAACAAAGCATCTAAAATGCAATATGGCTGCACCTCTGGTAGCACAGCAGTACACTGGTTACAGCCCATTTTTACACTTCGACCAGAGGGAGCAACAACTGGCTGCCTTCTATCAGAGACATCCTTGTGCTGTATTTTAACAGCTGCCAAAAAACAAATATAATTTAACATTTATATAGTAATTTTGCCGTAATTTTTGTCGACTGCTTTCTGAAACAGTTTTATGTTTGCTAGAGTGAAGGTGCCATTTCAAGTGTAGTCTACAGCACAGTGTGTGCAGTTACAGCGCTGAGCTGAAGGAAGAAGGTCCAGCAGTTGCCAGAATAATATGCTGAGTGAAAGTGATTTTGTGTTGAAGCAACAACTTGAAAAAGAAGCATCAGTGAATAAACAAGTAACATGAGAAACAAGAAAAAAAGAAGGGGTTAATAAAGTTCGTATTTGGACAACTATAAATGAAATTAAATTAAACCAACATGACAAGGTGCTAACAGATACTGGACTTGAATCAAGAAAGTAGTACTAAGTACAAAAGGTTAGGGGTGATATTTATGTTCTCTAATGTGAGATCATTATTATTATTTTTAATCATGAATTTGGATAAACAGAATGAGCTCAAGGGGCTGCAGTCCCAGGGCTTGCCACTGGAGGGCAGACTCAGGTCGCTGATGTCAAGTGATTTATTTATTTATTAGTGGTAGTCAATTTAAACTAATTTTGCTCTACTTCAAATCCCC
>JAFBJS010006700.1:0-35156 GCA_016785265.1 Paraplagusia blochii
CCCCGCGACCCGGCTCCGGACAAGCGGATGAGAATGAATGAATGAATGAATGAACATTTACTTAAATCCCCAAATTGCCCTTCAATCCCCCTTCAGTTGCCCCAAATTATAGCAAGTCGGGAAAAGAGAGACACCCAAGCTACAGGTCCACCCACAGAAGCTCTCTCCTGAACTTTTCGAGCTGTATGGGAAGTCACTCACTGATGGTTTTTTGTATTTCCTTCAACCAGCTGGAAAACAAATTCTAACCAGGTCTCCTCTACGGTTGTCAAGCTCTACCAGAACCTTGCGTTTCTTTTGAGCTTGAGGACCTGAGTGTATCTGTGGACTAAAAAACTAACCTCTCTAAACTGTAGCATCTTTCTCTGATGACCAGTTTGAGGTTTTTGGAAAAGAGATGCTTCAATTTGCTCTAGCGATTGAGTGCCCACGGCAAAACCAGCTCTTGGACGCAGACCTCGTCTGTTTATTTTCCTTCCACTATTCGTGGGTCAAGGACAGGAGGAAGGTGGGAGTATGGCAGCCAGCAAGTTTGCTTTGAAAACTACAGCCCTTAAGTTGAACCAATGAACCAAGTACTGGGTAGTCATAGCAGAGCTCTACAACTAAGGGCTCCAACCCTCTCTCCTATATCCTGCTTGGCTCTGAATTAGAGTACACTTCCTGACAGAGATAAGAAGTAGCTACACTTGACCGATAAGGAGCAAAATTACATTCTGTCCGTAGGTATGTAAGTATATTCCTCAGCCTTAACCTTGGTGAACTGCTGTATGTGGATGTGCGATTCATTCTGCCAGATAACTTTTTTCTGAATGCAACTCTACATAGGAGATTTACCTTTTTCTGTTTTACTTTTATTATTTATGCATTTGTTACTACTATGAATACTCTTATTAGGAAAGTAAAGGAAAGTGAACACTGTGATATTGATTTACACCACTGCACACAACTAAATGTCACCTCCGAATTTTACCCATCACCAAAGTGAACAGTGGGAAGCAGTGAGTGGGGACAGTGCCATGCTCAGTGCACCTCAATGGTAACCTGGCAGCTGTTGGATCCAAACCAAGTCTGCTTCCTTAGCCATTAGGTCATCATTGCCCTTATTAATATTATTATGTCTGTATTCCTGGAACCTTGACAAATAGGCTCTATAAAGTTGTGTTAATTTTAACATTAAAGTTAGAATCTGAAGATTTTGAGTGTCAGTGACTGGAATATATTTAAGTAAATATATGGTGTTTTGACAAGTGCTATGCTAACATCCTGGTAGCTTATTGTGGTGCAGTGGGTAAAGGTTGCTTTTCCTCTGCCAGTACGATATTATTAACTTTTACGAACCATATAATTTCGTTTTTGGTTTAAAATTGGCTTTATGTTCCTGGAGTTTTTATATCTTTTTTTATATTATTCTGCAATCTGAACTACATCCTTACATTTTTTTAGCTTGAACATAAAGGGACTCACTTATATAAAACAATTTAGCATTGATTAGTTTTGATAACCGTTGGTGCACTCGGGCAGCTATCAGGGCAGAGTGATATTAGATTATGTTCCTGTTGTAATGTCTTTACCCCACTGTCCACTTTCGTCCTCACCAAGTCATTTAGGCATTTGGTGAATTCTTACCTGGAACCCTCCAAACCCCGAACCATTTCCAAAACCAAAACCATCTTTTACTGAACAATTTTATGCCATTTCTCCCGATGCTATTCAATTTGTAAAAATCTATTTAGTCTTTTCTTTTTTTTTGTCATTGATTGGACTCCAACAACATACAGTATTACTAACTCACCAATAAAGATTGTGGTAAACAAATGAAACCACCAAAGTGCAACAACTACTATAAAACACAACTACCAAACCAAACAAATACATACATAAAGAAGTTGAATTGATCAGATTTTAAATCGAAAAAGTGCAGGACGTGGAGTACTTTAATATTAAATCTGGCTGTGGACTGTATCCCTCGCTTTCACCCTGCTTTCAGTATAAATCAGCCCTCTCTTTGGTGCATAGGTGGGTTCATAATCTATAATTTGAGTACCTAATAATATATTAGCTCAAAGATTTTATTTATTATGCAGTATTTGAAAAAACTATCTTTGCTATCTGTATGGCTCCAGGAACTATATAGAATTGGCTTATCTGCTCTGCCGATTTATTTACTCTCTGGTCTGTTTTTCTTTTATCATCTCTTTTGTTTTTCTAACTATTTGAACTGTTAAATACAAGATCATATTTTTCAAGGTTCTTTTGCATTTTCTAAACGCCCTGATGCAATTTAAACCTGAATGGCATGAAAATTCAATAAAAATGTCTGTGAGAAAAAATATACATATATATATTGTAATTTTTACCTGTTTTTCAACCATAATTTTGCAAAATTCAAGACTCAATTTGCGCAAAAAATGTGGTTTCTAAACCTTGTATAAACAGTGTTTAGTATTAGATATAACAGCAAGACATTGTTGTCAAACAATAGGTTCTTAAGTCTACTTAACGCATATGAACTCAATTTAAAAGGAACATCTGACTGTGTGGTAAATGCGGGCACTTGAAAAGTTTATTGCAAATAAGTACAACATCAAGTCAGGCAACCGGTCTGCCTGGTCGATGTGGATCTCCTCCTGAACCACCCGAAATCACCAGTTTATATTCTCTTTTGGACGGAGACTTTACACAAGGTAATCTCTCCTAATTGGTCAAGTCTTGGTTCCTATTTTCCCAAGTCTCTGGTTATCATGTTGAAGGTTGAACAAGTATCTCACTTCAAACAACAGGATGCTGTTAATCACCTTAAAACACAGTCGATATCTTCTATAAGCAACCATAGAAAATACTACCAGGCATAGTATTTTTGGCCACTGAACACCTAGAGTCCCTCTGATGCTTAGTTATTTAAGGGGACAAATGTACAAAAGTCCTTGTGAATGTTGAGCTCATGTCTGGGACCCAGCAAACAAAAGGAAACATGGATATGGGAACCTATTTGGTTCAGATACAACATACCAGAGGAAACACAAGACTGAGAGAAACTATTAGGTTCCCAGTTCACATATCACATATTCATATCAGGGGAAAACACAAGGATATAGGAACGTTTTTGATTCAGATACTTTGATATCAAAGCAGGCAGGAACACAGGACAAAAAAGGAACAGAAGCCCAATACAAAAACCACAAAGCAGGACATGGTGCAGGTACACAGAACAGCGACCTCACAAGACTCAGAGAGCGTGGGGTATATAGTACACATGTAGTGCACTAGGTGACACGAATGGGTCTAATGGCCAGGCAATCACAGGACACAGGTGAGTGTAATGACACTGACTGCACAGCAGACACAAGCAGCAGGAATGGATATTATTTTACAACTGTGAGCGTGAAAACACCCAAATACTTCTGTTGCTGCCTATACTTACTGTTACACATGTCAGAGTGAAACTATTTTATAATGTTGTCTGTTTATTTAAGTGTATAATCACATTAATCAATCAAGATGGATTTTCTTAGTAAGATAAATTATATATTTTAGACCCTTACAATCCATTTAACAACTATCAGTCAGCTTGACTCGCATAGACAGGTTTAAGGGGTTGCGATTGTTGGATGTACTGCTGCGTATGACCAAAAGCTAAAAACCTGCGTGGAATAAGATGACATTTACGTTCCCGCAATGAGAAAAAATAGCATGCATCAATACACTAAGTTTTGATTATGTATTGGGTAACATGTTTCAAACTCAGGCCTGGAGGCCAGATCTGACCCAAGGTGAGTAATTATATTTGGCCCGCAAGCTTACATCAAATGTGTACTAGAGTTGGGCCACCAGCATGTAGCCCCCATATACTGGCTGGATTTGTAGTGTTAGTGATCTATCCATAAGGAGGGAACAAATGCTGAATGTTGTCTTCTAAATTTCAATTGTAATTCTATTTCACAATTGCTTTCAATTATTCAACAGTAACTTCACATTTTTGACAAACTGAATTTTGATTGGACAAAGTGATGTTGCTTTACTGTCGTGAATCAGGTGCGAGATAACACTTCACAAACTATAGAGCTAAAAGAAAAAAAAAAATGATAATATATATATATGTGTGTGTGTGTGTGTGTGTGTGTGTGTATACAGTATATATACCTTTAGCTCAATGGTAAAACTCAATTATCAAATTAAAACCAGATCATGATCCTACCATCTGTATAGGCAATAAAAGTACAGGGTCAAACATATTGGCATTATTTTTGAAGGTGAAACAGGAAGTAATAGTGATGACCACTTCCTGGTGGTCACTTAACTCAAGGTTAATCAAGAACATAGGACCACGAGTCAAAAATGTGGTCTGTTGTTGCTCCGCAGTAATGGATACATTCATCTGACAGTAGGCACTAATTGCACATTCCACCTTATCCAAATGTCTACACCTCTGGTTATCACAAGAAAGGAGAATTCTGGGATGAGACTATAACACTGGCTTTAATGATATTGGATGTTCCAATTGGCCATTAAACCTTCATTACACAAATTGGGAGCCAGTGGCTCGGTGTGAGGCATTTAGTTGGAAATGAACATGGAGTAAAGTAGGAGCTGTGCAGAGTTAACTCCACAGAAAGAATAAATTAACAAGTGGATTGAAACCTGCAGAAACACAGAATAGAAATGTTCACCTTGGGGCACAATCACTGCCATATGCTAAAATTCACTGCTTTTTTCACTCTTTATTCTAAATTAGAAAAATTACTTTTTTTCGTTTTTTTGCCCACTTATCATTTAAGCTAATCTGACCTAGTTGAGTTATTTATTATTATTATTTGAGCTAATTGCAATTGAGAATCAGCTATTATTTTTGCTACATTTTGTTATGACCTAATGTTTAGTTGTTTTTACTGAATTTAAACTTCCTTGCTGAAATCTGAGCTTCGACCATTCATCTTTGAGCCAATGTTTACTCTGTGGATTTCCAGCTACATTTCTGTCATATTTTCCTTTCATTCTCATATCTGTTAGTATTTTGAGCATACATTTTATACTATTGCACCACAGACAATGTTTAACAAATGTAGTTGGAATATTTACACATGAAAATACATTTGTGAATTGCCAAAAGAGCATTCATGTTGTGCTTTTAATTTGTAAAACTGCATTTATCTGTGGATTTTTGAGACTCATTAAGCAGTGACCAGTTCCAAATGCATTTTTTTCTACAGGGGCCTGTCAATCAAAGGCCAATCAGAAGTCTCATTCGTTTGCAGCCAATGTTACACATGATCCCCAAAAAGGGTACTTGTGTAACTTTGCAGCACCATCATACAGTTGGATGCTTGTAAAACATACAACTTTGTATCTCTGGTTGTTGCGTCCATTGTGTTATAAATTTCTAACATGATAGACCCAACCTCTCTGTGCTTTCAGCGCCATTTCTGTTGTATCACATGAATCTGCGGAGTGGTGTACAATTTGTTGTAGAGTGAGTTTTGTTGTTAAATTATTTAAATGTCAAGTTTAAACCAAGCATCTCTGGTGTGGTGCAGTGACGTCACACAAGTAATCTAACAGTCTTGTGATTGGCTGAAAACAAATGAGACTTCTAATTGGGTGTGCTAAAGGGCCCCATGCAGAAAAAAAGTATTTTGCATATAGTCAATGCTAGATGAGTCTGAATAATCAAACAAACGCAGGCAGTTCCACAAAGTAAAAGCATAATATGTATGTAAGTTACCGAATCACAAATTGATGGAATTCACAAATGTGTTTCAATTTTCTAATATTCCAAATACATTTGTGAATCCTTGTTCTTGTATGCAATCTTAAAATGCATTTGGTAATATTTAAAATACATTTGTTTATTTGTGCTCATGTATTTATTCTTTTTGAGACTATTCTGACTCCATATATTTGCTGCAACTTTGAGCAAATCTCCCTTCAGTGTAACAACTTTAGTTCTCTTGGCAAGCCAAGCCATCCCTACACTTTAAACATTTGGACACATTTTACTCAAGCTTCCAGTTAGGAATTGTTAGTTAACTGCACACATTAATAGGAGCATTGAAAGCCCCCTCTTCGTCGGACACTAAAGTAACATTCTGCCCTGAAGCCCTGCTAATTTCTGACCCGCTGGAAGTTGAAGTTTATGCAGCAGAGTGATTGTTAACGACAGCCTGGATGACATACAGTAGTAGCACGGGGAGTATTTTCCGACATGGCAGGGCCGGAGAAAAGGGCTCTGCCTGTGGGATGAGTGAGCATAAAGAGGAATTTATGATGTGGAGGAACAAGGCTGGCAGAAATGACTGGAAGCACCTGACTCGTAAATTGAGAGCATGTTTCTGTCAGAGGAAAGAAGGGATGACTAATGTCTCAGATTTGCCATTTGGGCCACTTCTTTCTTTCATCTCGGTAATAAAGTCACTTTGATATCTCCCCCCTCACCGTCACCTCTACCCAAATATGCCAGGGACGGTTTGTTCGGCTCCGGGGAATTAAAGCAGCACTTCGCCAACCCAGCAGAACCTCATTATGCACATAATCTTACAAGTGTAAACAGTCTGGGGCAGGAGTATGAGGATCCATCTCCTGACAGGTTTGGTCTAAAGGGAAAATGCATTGAATTATAGGGTGTTGCTGATTAAAGGTACAGTTCAGCTTTGTTCGAAACACTAGTGTGTGAAGACACTGATGCTGATTATACAGTGTATGATATCTGTTCTAAGAGACAGCAGCTTATACTGAGTGTGGATTCTGCTAAAGTCGGACAAAGAAGGAATTCCAGATTTCTATTGCAAAAAGCACTCACCAAATTCTACACAATTTCCTAAGGACAGCGTTGTTGTTGTTTATTTAAAACATTTTCTTACTATTTACTGTAAGATTACATTTCTAAACCCAATGCTCGCTCACACCAAAGATGTTTTCCAACCATCAAGAGCTCCCCGCTGCTGTATTATTCCTGCCTCACTTAGTGAAATTGTTACAATAACGACGATCAAAAGAAGAAAAAGGACAAATTGCCCAAAAATGTATTTTGTCATGCTGTTCGTCAATTAAGCTTGGGTTTCGTTTTCCAAATAACACAAGTCCTTTAAAAAGTGTCAAAGATTTTCTCTATTATACAAAGACATTTTTCTTTTTTAACAAAAAATTGGGAAAAGGGCTGTCCTGCCAGACCAGAGCCCAAGAAGAAATGTTGATGTTTTTACTCAGCACAGGTGGATGCTGCTCTATTTAATAAGTTAGCATCACTACAGCGAATCCGAATGAGGGATCAATAAAAAAAAAAAAATAAATAAACAATTAAGCGACAGGGATTTCATCAACATAACTTGCGGAGGGATGCAACAAAGTATCTTTATTGCTGGGTAAAGAATATTATTTTGTTTATGAAATTTGTGTTTACCAAGTTATAGCGTCCTACCCAGGAAGATGGCACAATCTGTAGCCTAAAGCACTGTGAGTGGTCATCAAGATAAAAAGTACTACATAAGAACAGATGATTCAGCATTCATCTTTACAGCCTGTAAAATCTACTTTTGAAATTGTTAAATATATAACCTGCTGTAATTCTTCTTATTCTCATTCTGTTTCATAGTAAGCCATGCCTATGGCTTGTGTTGACTACACTAGGCTCTGGTGTGGACGCCATTTGAGAAAAATTATATGAGACAAAAGAATTATACACTCTTGATGGAAATTTTAAGCCCACCTAAAAAAATGCAAGGATTCAAATTTTGCACTGTTGGGTCTAGTAGTAGTGTTTCAGAAAGCAAAAAAGAAGACATGGAGGTGAGACAAGAAAAATTTGTAGATAATTCATTGAAAAAGAATATTAAACTGAACCGTGCAGTTTATCAGCTGTAAAAGTTTGAGACAATATCTCACAAAACCCAGACCCCCTTAAACTCCTTAAGTACAAATTGCTGATCCATTCTTGTTAATCACCTCAAAAACCTTAATGGCTGTTTTTTTCCACGAGGTCAGTGGGAATGTTGCACCAATTGGATTCCCGAAGGACCTATATTGTCTGGAACTGGTGTTCTTTTTTGTAAACGTACCTTACTGTCTACTACTATTGGATTATGATCACGTGGAACCTACAGGATGGTTCAAAAGTGTTATTTTACTTGTCTAGAAGAAGTCTTGCAGTGTAGTCCTGTTGAAAAAAAAAAACAATCTTTACCACACAGACGATGAGGCCTTCACTCATGAGTGATGATCCTGCAACATCTCCACACAACTGGCTGCTGTTTGACGCCTCTGCACAACCTGGAGCTCCACTGTTCTATTGAAGAAAAACGCTCCCCAAACCATGATGGCGCCCCTTTCACTGTGCCTTGTATTCCCATGTCCTATGTTTGGTGCTCTCATGCAAACTCCAAATGGCCAATTTAGTTCCAAAAATGGAGACAGAGTTTTTTTTGTTCTTCCATTCTCTTGTAGATGCTGTGATAGGACTGCAGTTGGCAACAGTGACAAGCTTAATTTGAGTAGAGGACTGTCCTGAATGTTGATGGACAGTTTGATCCTCTGATTCGGGATTGGTCAAAAACATTTTTCTTTTTTTGTGTATACCAATTGACAACTTTTTCCCATAAGCCTCAGGATATTTTGAGATCTTTTGCAATGAATGTCTTGCTGCATCCAGCAGCAGCAATGGCACGCTCTGCAAGAGGCCTTGCAGCTCAACAATCTGACAGCATGCAAAGATAGAAAGCCCTTTGGCATTTCCATTAGGAGTTCATATAAGTGTGGATACCTGACACGAAGTGATACTGACTCAACATTTTTGCAAAGATTTGGTCTTTTAAAGCCTTTGGTCTTAAGCTTTTGATCAGCTGCCCGTTTTGTGTATTTTTTTTGTCTCACTTCCATTTCTTCTTTTTTGCATTTTAAAGCACTTCTTTGATCTTACAGTGCAAAATGCGAATTCTTGCAATTTTTCAAGTGGTCTTAAAATTTCTTATCAGGAATGCACATTCAGACATTGATGAAATTTAAACTGAGGGAAAATATATTTGATGGAAGGGTGAGAGAAAGAAAATAACCATTTTGAGACACCCACATTTTTTCCCACAAAATAAGAAAAGATAAGAAACCACAGAGTGACAGAACACCACTTGTCTATACAATTACCAAATCCATCCACTATGCTGATGAGTCCTTGGCTACAAAAGAAAATAAGTACATCTTACAGACAATAGCTGCTGATTAACACAGAAACCTGTGACCTGGATTCGACATTTCTCATAATAAATCCATTTATCTGCTTTAGAGTTGTTCTCCTCTTTAATTTGAACTTGTTGAGACCCCAGTGCTGCTCACCAAAGTCTTAGCAGAAAATACAACACTATAACCCTGGTTCACACCAGTAACAGAAAAGATCAGGTTTTAAAAACCAGTGTTACAAACACAGTACTGTATGAACACTGACAAAGACCGAAGTGGGTCAACAGAATGTGACAAAATTGCTGATTTTCTTCATTAATAATAGGGAATGGAAACACATCCTGTCGTTAAAGCTTGATAAACTCCGCATTAATTAGTCCACCAACATCAAAGTTACCGTTTTATTACATGGACTTTATCTTGACTAGGTACTCAAAGTAATACTAAATTAAAAAAATGAACTTCAGTCTCTCAAATTAGTTAAGTTTCGGTGGATAATTTGCACATTGAAGATAATTTGATTCCATTTCTTCAATTAATTTGGTTTTAAACCTTTGTTCGACCTCGTACATGTGTATATAAATGAAAGAGACAGAATTAAATGTGTCTGAACGTCTGGGGTTATCTCTAGGTCCAGATCATCTCCCTCGGTTCCACACTACTGGGCTTGGTGCCAACCATGCCTGTCCACCGTCCAACCCCCACCAACACCGACATCCGACGCCAACGCCTCACCCGCATTCCCTGATTAATGTGGTCTGGGCGTGCTCTGTCAGAAATGGCAAAGAGAATCATGGGATTTCTCCTTCAGAGTTGCAGTGACACCCAGCAGTAGCAGCAGCAGTGAGAGTAAACAGATGACTAACCACTGGCCTTTTGGCAGCCTGTGGAGATTCACGCACACACAAACACATGAAGAGCACCGAACACTGCACTGACATTTAGGTGGATTACAGAGTTCTCTGGTTTCTGCTCCCGTGATGTCAGAGGTGGTTGGCATAGTAATTATTTGCATCTTGGTTTTTGTTGGATTTTTCAACCTCCCACTGTCTTCCAAGCTCTCGCGAAAGAAAGAAAATACAGAGGTTGAAAGACTGACAGTAATTGTCAAATTCGTCTTTTAAATCCAACTCGTTCACATCCAGGTGGACAGTTCACATCAGTGTTAATTGCCTTGCCGTCTCGTTAAGCTAAATCAGGACTTCAGTCTGTAGTCATGCAACTAAAAATAAGATGATTATTAACTAGGGCTCACAGAGGTGTTCCTGGGCTGACATCTATGCTTCTAGCAATATTTAGATAAAGATTTCTGACTACATTTGATATTAATAAAATTGGGACCAGTTGTGCTGCATTCTAAATAAAATATTCATATTAAATATGTCCATCCATTCATCGTCATCCTTTTATGAAGAAGGGGCAGTGGTGGCCTAGTGGTTATGAACAAAACGTGGGTCCACAGGCTTGAATCCACTCGTCAGGTTAACACTCAGGTTGTCTGAGCATGGCACGACCTGGTCACAAGTCCAAGTCAAACTGTACCTTAATGTGGACCTTGGTGAGCCTACTAAAAGTTATGCGAGTTGGGATTTTCTGTATATTTTTAAATGTTTGTATGTAATGTAATCCCATACAGGTACGATATGCATGCATAACCTGACATTTTCTTGAATACTTTTTGCAATATTTTTTTTTTTAAATTGCATATTTAGAGCTCCATCCATTCTCATCTATTTATGCGGTACTGGGTCGCAGGGGCAGGATTTGAACTTGTTCAGAAGGTGTACCCTGGAGTTTCACAAAGACAGTAAAGGCCAGTCTAAGAGATGTTTTTTATATACTTTGCATTCATTTTAACCATGACAAAAATATACAAAACAACATTTAACAGTTTTTTTATTATTATTGTTTATTTTGAGAGACTCTTTTAATTGATGTATAAATAAAAAACATTTCTCGATATGTGTTTTTTTTTTTTTAAACAACATGAGACACAAGGCATGGGATAGTATGTGTATTTTCAATTGGCCGCTATTTCTATTATTTGTATTCCTCTTGATAAAGAAAAAAACTCACTCGTTGTGGCTGTCTCATGCACAGCTTAGAGAAATCCTTCTGACTTAATTAATTTTGTGTTTTTAATTGCTTTACTGACAGCTGTCCTTTGGCACTGGCGCTACCCTGACATTCCCTCACATACACACATGCACACGAACACACCGTGCACGGTATTGTCAATTACTTTCCCATCGAAATAGATTAAAAAACACCAGAGAGAATAGAGAATTGAGTCATTTCATTAGCCAGACTTAATGCCCCGCAGACATAAACAGGTACAATTCGGCCTTAAACATGCAGCAAAATGAACAATACTATTAAAGCTGTATGAATCGAATGAATTGTAGCGACATGAAATTAAGTTTACGCTCTATTTAATTCTCTCCTGCTGTGTTATTACATCAGCTCCTTCTTATATTGCAAAGCTGAGACAAAAAAACTAAAGGATGTTTCCAGGCTCTTAAATAACATAAAAACATGAGACAAAACCTGTGCGCTGTCACTAATTGTGCTAATGGATCTAAGCATCATAACACTGTCTGCTCTCGGTGCACAGGATAATGGGTGAGCAACAGCAGCAGCAGCAGCAGCAGCAGCAGCTAATTTTCCCATTTTAGCTGTTGGCTCATCTTTGATCTAATGCTGTTCTGCTCCCCTGCGTAGCTGGAAGGAATTAGGTCGACTAGTTATGTCTGTCAGCTGGACATCTCTTCGGCTTTCAACACATAATGTCTCAGAGTTTTCACATGGCATTGGCAGGAGTAATCTTGCTGAAAAAAAAAACATTATTTAAGACAGTGGTATCCAACCACTGGTACGGGGACCGTTAAGGCTTGTTGGTGAATTTGTGCCAAGCCGGCAAAGAAATTATGTTTCCCTTACCCCATCTGGCTCTTACTTACAATTAATCCATACCCATATCAACAAAAGAACTTAACAATAGAATGGCTAGGATTCCATCATCAATAATGCCACTATATTTGATTTGGAGATATTTTGTCAGTGTAGAAAATGACAATAAACTAAATATGACGCAGATAGATTTAAACTGTTTGCATTGATACACGATTCTCACACTGTTATACCGGTCTGGAAGCAAATAATTATAGGCTTTGTGCACTTGAGAAATCCTTGTTGTGTGCATGCACAGTTAAGTCTGGTAGGAAAATTTTGTAGATAGAAATATATTTCAAAACACGGGAAATTTCATTGTATTGATCTGTATTTATCTGCCAAAACTTAACGACGCGTCCGTGAAAAAGTACCAGACATTTAACTGTTCTGTTGCACAAAAAGGTTGGAGAACACTGATTTCACAGACACTTTTGCAAGAACTACTAAAGCAGCATTTTATTATTTCCTAATCAAAGAATTTTGTCATGGGCAATTCAGAATTCAGAAAAAAGACCTAAAATTGTTGAACGCATATTTTAAGTTCTTGACCACTCTTGTTTATTTACTGTAATATATATTCGACAGTGCATTATAAATAAAATGTATCATTATTATTATTACTTCTAATTGTTTTGTGGAATAAAGTGTCCACAAATTTTGGTGGGTTAAGCTTAATTATAACCATGTTTCTCGCGTTTTTATCAGTTCAGTCATTCATCTTCCTGCTCTTATCCTGTACCTGATCTCAGGCGCAGCAATCTCCTTGACTGCAACTCAAATGACACTACACCATACTGTGAGCCTTCCTGTAGGTGGTGAGCCGATTAGAATCCTTACGTATTTAGTCTTTCTATACACTTATTGAATTGTCTTCTGTGACCTACACGGTCCGAGTGTACCAGTGCAAAAAGTCGTGATCGAAAATGCAGTAAAATGGTGTGATGGTTCAAGTTTTTTGTCTAACTCTTTCTTATTTAACCACGTATTTATGAAATTACATTTTCCCCTTTAAAATAAACAAAATTAAACTAAAAAAAAGACTGGCAGCTGTATAGTGTTGTTGAAAGCGGAGTTGCATTTTTTATTTTCAAGATTCAAAAAAATTATCGAACTGTACCGAATCATATCGAACTGGATTGATTGTTTAATATATATATATACACTGGAGATCAAAATTAGAGAACAACTCATAAAAAATTGAATAATTCTGAAATAATACCATCTTTACTGTTCCACAGTTAAATTATATTTTATTGTGTCTATATCATTGTACTACAACACTTTTTTTCACAAAATGACTAAAGGTATTTCGCAAAAAAAATATTTTCCAGAAAATGCACTGATCAAAATACTTTATAGGGAATAGAATAGAGAATAGAGAAAATAGAGAACACTTTCAGGTGCCTCCCACTTAATGGTGCTAATCAAGCAAATGGTGCTAATTTCCTTGATTATCTGTCAACCCTTATTTAACTGGCATTCAGTTTCACTGACTTTGCAAGATGGTGGGCCGTTCTAAAGTGACTGAAGGCCTCCGGCAGCAGGTTGTCCAGATGAAAACCAACGGGATGACCCTATCAGCCATAGCAAGACAAGTTGGTCGTTCCAAATCTGTGATTTCAAGAATATTGAATCTTTACAAAACTACAAACTCATTCAAGTCGCCCAAGAAGGCTGGTTGTCCACGAAAGACAGATGCAAGAGAGGACAGGTCACTGCGGAGGATGTCAATAGGTAATCGTTTCCACACTGCAGCTGGAATTGCTCGCCATTTCAGTGCTGAACATGGTAAGGATCTGTCTCGCCATACAGTGTCTCGCCGTTTAACAGCATTTGGACTGAAGGCCCACACTGCAGTGACCAAACCTCTCATTAGCCGAAAAAATCAAAAAGCTAGACTGAGCTTTGCTGAGGAGCATGTTGTGTGGACTGAGGAGAACTGGTCCAAAGTTCACTTCAGTGATGAAAGCAAATTTAATTTATTTGGGTCTGATGGGAAGCATTATGTTCGGCGACACATTGGAGAAAGACTAAACCCCTTAAGTGTGTTAAAAAGTCAGTGAAAGGTGGAGGAGAAAGTGTCATGGTTTGGGGCATGTTTTCTGCAGCAGGAGTTGGGCCTCTTGTACAGCTACATGGCCGAGTGAATGCAAATGTGTATCAGAACCTTCTTCAACAGCACATGGTTCCTCACTTGCGTTCATCGCCCAATCAGCCTGCAATCCTCATGCAGGACAATGCCCCGTGTCACACAGCAAAACGGGTAAAGAATTTCCTTGAAGGTCAAAACATTTAATTAATGGCATGGCCTGCCCAGAGTCCTGATCTCAATCCAATAGAGAACCTCTGGAAAATCCTAGGTGACAAAGTTATGGCCAAGAAACCCACTACAATCACCAAACTGTGGAGGAGACTGGAAGAAGAATGGACCGAAATCACACCAGAGCAGTGTGAGAGACTAGTGCTATCCTGTGGCCGCACATGTGCTGAAGTCATTCACAGCAGAGGCCTGTATACTTCTTATTAATTGCTGACTGTTGTAACCTTCAGATTTTTTTTTCCAAGACGAAGTCATGGTTGTTCTCTAATTTTGATCACCTGTGTTCTCTAATTCTGATCAGTGCATTTTGTGAAAATATTTTTTTTTGCGAAATACCTTTAGTCATTTTGTGAAAAAAAGTGTTGTTGTACAATGATATAGACACAATAAAATGTAATATATATATATATATATATATATATATATATATATATATATATTCATGAATCACTGAATCGGATCATAGCCTTTGAATTGAAATATGAATCGGATCACTATGTGAGTGAAACATTTATGCTAGCTCTCTGCAAATCTAAGGCCCTGCACATCTGCCTTCTGTTTCTAAAGATAGATTTTCTTCCATCATCCTGTTGGTTAACATAACTTGAAGGAGTTCACATTAATCTAGCCAAGTTCCAGCACAGAATTCATGTAGTTTTCGTGATATGCATAATTTTCGTTGCCATGTTTCCATATGACCTTTGCAACTTCCATATGAACTTTGCAAATTTATCTGGGATCAGGTCAGAATTATATGGAAAGAGAATATGTCCACCTTGGCCTGGGTTACTGGTAATAAGATCTTTGCTAAATTAAATAAAGCAATTCAATTCAATGCTCTTACAACTGCCACTGGTGGGAATCAATTTTGTTATCTAAAACCCTCAGAAGCAAAAGACCCTGTGTGCATGGTAACGATCCTTCATTCATTCAGAACCTATGGACAGGTGTTCAATAAACACACATAAGTAAATGTCATTTATCAATTCCTCTTATATGGGAACCTTCTCTTCCCTACCTTTTTACATGACTATAAGTCTATTACCTTTGAAATTACCCAATGATTTCTGCAGGTTGTGAGATTAAAACGATGATGGGCATTTTTCAATTATCTTGATATCAAACACCAAAAGAAATAAAAATTAAAGTTGATGAAAAGCTTATTCTAATGAAAAAGAATAATTAGTCCTAGCACAGTTTCATTGACATTTGAATGACATTTATAGAAAATAAAAACACCATTGGCAGAAAAGCAAAATTACCTAAGCAAAGATGAATAATTGAGCCAGACTTGTCATGGTACAGAATAAAATAGAAAAAGCTTATGATAAAAACAATCCAGTGTGTATATGCTTTAGACCGGGGGGTATATAGGCAACACAGTTCCCCCTGAAGGGCTAGTTGTAACTCGAAAATTCAATCAATACTATGTTTTAATAAATGCTTCTGGCATTGATTATTTTTTATTAAGGAAAAGGACATGGGTCATCAAGGCTTCGGGTTCGAAACCACCAGCTGCCAGGTTGACACCGCGTTGCTGTGAGCATAGCACCATTCAGACCAACATAACTTGGGCTCACCACACACAGGAAGGCTCACAGTATGGGGCAGTGTGATTTGGGTGACAGAGGTGGAGACTGCTGCTCTTGAGACCTAATAATTAATAAGAGGATAAGGGTGAATGAATGAATGAATGAATGAATTTTAATTGAAGTTGCATTGTCCAAATTGTGAAATTAAAAATAATGTATTCATCAGGTTAAAAATTCCAGCGACACTTAAGGACCTTATTATAATGGAAAGGTTTTTGTAGTTCAAGTGAGCCACACAGATTTACCAGCGGGTCACATTTTGGCATCTGTATTAGACTAATAAAAATTGTATGTTACATTGCTGTTAGCTATAGTTAGCTCCTTTTTACCAGGGTGATTTATGCAAATTTATGGTAAAAATTACACTCTTCATAATATCTATCTTTAAGTTGTATTTAGTTATATTTAGCAAATTTAGAGATTTTAGTCACATTTGATTTGGGGGATTTTGTCCACTTCTCATAGACAAACTTTTTGATGTTTAACATTTTTATGACACACTTATCTCCATTTATCTATCTTCGTCTATTTATCTATTACTGGGTCGCGGGGGCGGCGGTCACACAAATCGCACTGCACTATACCAGAATCCTGTGAACATTCCTGTGAAAGAGTCAAACACCTATTTGAGACCCAAACTTGGCCAGGAGATAAAACCCAAGATGCATACAAAAAATGAGACACTGCTTCTGGTATTAAGCTTTTTTTTTTTTTCTTTTGGATATAGAGGCTAAACAAAATCAACCATTTGTTTCTCTTTGTTTGACTGAAATTTACCAAAAATCTTAAGTGTCAAGATTCTAAGAAGTCTTAACGGTCGATAACCGTTTGCCTTAAAATGTTTTGTGACAATACTAACTTTTCCAGGGTTTTTAGGACATGTCATAGACCAACATAAATCCCAGCGTTACTTCACTGCCCTCCCTTTAAAAGGTAAGTCAGCAGGTAGAACAATCAGGATTGGCCCTGCACGGCAGCAGGTCACTTCATTTGCCATTGATTTATATCTGAAACAACCTCTGCTGTTGTTTCCACCACTAAAGGTGAGACGCCGCGCACAGCATTGCTGACAGAGATGGACGAGGCACGGCGTCGTCACAGAGAGGAATGATACGCTTTTAAAAAATGCATCACTGTTAAATCAAAGAGTAACCTTGAAGAGATTCAGGCAGAAGCCAGCGACGGTGACATGCTGTGGCCTCGGTGCCACAGTTTACGCAGAACAGCGGGGGAGGGGCCAATGGAGGAGGTCTGAGTACAGGTGAGGTCAGCAGTGCATCATGGGAGCGGCCATTCACTTCCTCAGCAACCAAGGACGTTTCTGACATACATTTTGTTTAAGTTACAGCTTAAGACGTAACAAAGTAAATATTTCAGTGCCGAAAAGGTGGCACAGAAACTAAAAATTGTCTTATTCTGCACATATTCAAACGTTTAGGAAGTTGACATCAATTTCAGGAGAATTTTTACATATGCTGGTTATTCTTCAACTTTAACAAGGACTGTTTGGACTTTTTCCAATCAGGGTAGTCATATGCTGCCCACACTGTATGAGTGAATTGCAGGTGTTATCAGTTTACAGCTTACAACTCAAGTGTTCTCACACTGCACACGCCATCTTATGGTCGGGTGCGATTAGAGTGATCGCACTTGATCATATCCATAACGTCTGACTCCTGCAGCCATAATTGCTTTGGATAAAAGTGTATTTTAGTGTAATGTAAACATATTTTAATGTAATGTAATGTAAAGTAGGATTTTTAGATTTTTAGAAAAAAAAATGTATATATTGACAGTTGTAATTTCCCTGACAATTTGTGCCATTCAGTTTGCAGACACAGAAAAGAAAAATAATTGACAATGTGTGTGTAGCTATGGAGATGTCCTGACAGACTTGGTAAGTCCAGTCTGAGTTACACTGCACTACTCGAATCACACCATTCAAGCTGATGCTGGTAAATCAGAAAACAAACCAGGACCCATATATATTAGCAGGCATCTGAAATTAAGTTTGAAAATAAAACAACATGTCTCAAAAATAGCTACAATATATCCAAAAGTAAATGTCTAGTACAGACAATACAGCTCCCTTCTTATGCAAATAATAATTTGATCAAGAAAGGTCAAACTGTAAATGTTATTTCACCTCTGCTCATATGGCATCACCACAGACCCACATTGGTGTTTGCATCGCTTCAATCCTAACTAAAATGTTCATTTTCTGCAGTCAATGTTAGTATTAACAGCAATGGACTAATTTCAGACCAGTGTGACTCTGACTCTGAGTTGGCTCCACATTGCTACCAGCTAACACACCAATTTCACTGATCCAGACTGCTGCCTCATGCTCCAGGGGAATGGTATGTCTATACGACAGCATGCCATGGTTTATTTAGAGTGTCCAGTCATCCTAAACCCCTGTTTTAGACTGCTGAGAGAAACTGGAGGACCCAAAAAAAAAAAAAAACAAGATTCCAAAAGACTCCTAGCTTTTAATATTTGCCAATGTAATCAGAAATATAAGAAGGTAGGCTAAAACAAAATGTATTTGGAAATTAAATGTCATCAAAAGAGAAAGGTTGGCCAAAATATGTAAAAACCTTTGAGTTTACAACTACATTTACATATTTAGCAGACTCTAAGATTGACATTGTCAAGGTGGTGTTTCCTCTGGGAATCAAAACCTCTCAGACTCAAATCAGACTCTCTGCTCTCTGCTTAAGAGGCAGACGTGCTAACCGCTACGCCACAAAACCGAGGGTAAATCTGAACTTGTCCAATTTGACATGTGTCTCAAATGCCTCAAATGTGTCTCAAATTTTGCAACCCATTTTTTTTTTTTTTTTACAATGGGGAAAGGACTTTCATATAAGAAAATTATTTTCTGTAAAACTGTCTTTAAAAATACTGCATACATGAAATAAAATGCATACATATATACATATATGTGTATATATACATGTATATACATATTAGTGTGTGTGTGTAAATATGTATGCATTTTATTTAATTTGCACACACATATATGAATATATATATATACTGAGTGAAATTAAGGGGCCACTCACTAGGACTTGGACTAGATCCAGCTCTGACCTCTTCTCCTTGTCAATCACCTGACTTCACAAATATTTAAAGGGAGAGTCAATAAAAAAGTACATGCATAGGTGAGAGTTGAGGAAAAATCCGCACAATGAGAATATTCCAAAGAAAAAAATAAAATAAAATTACTTTAAATATTCCTGTTTGCTGTGAACCCCCACCTCCCCATTCCTTTATTACATGGGTTTAAACAAGGCATTAGGGTTTAGCCGAGAGGAGAAAGAATAAAGTCCCGCAGCTCCTTCACCTACAACGGCAGAACTTTACACGTTATACTTGTTCCCTTAGATTACTAAATCAAGGAACTGCACTTATTTATGCTTTTTAATAAGGTATTAAGGCCTCGGAGGAAATCCTTTATTAAGATGACTGTAGTGGAAAGAGGCAGTGCAGCTGCTGAGTCCCATATTTTTTGTAAATAATGTCTTCTGGGCTGTTAGAGACTCCATAAAACAAGCTCTGTGTGTATATGTGTGTGTGTGTGTGTGTGTGTGTGTGTGTGTGTGTGTAATGACTGAGGAAGAGTGAAAGGAAAGGACATTGCGGCTGGAGAAATACCATCTTTGAAAGAAATGTGTGTCTCCCGTTCTGTCTATATAGAAATGAGAAGGTAAAATTGAAGCATAAAAAAAAATGATTAGTTATTTTCTTTTTTTTTTTTTTGTTCATTATGCCACCAAGAAACAGAAATTCCTTCACCCTCGCTGACTTAAAGTAAAACCATGGCAAGAAATTAGCATGTGGTCTCGTTAATCATAATCATGACGGGGATTTCTAAAGTTTCTGCAAAATATAATAAAAATAATTAACTTGCACAAGAGCTTCAAAAAAAAAACATATATATATATATATATATATATATATATATATCTTTAGAATACACAACAGCCTCTTTTGTTGCCTTCTACAGTATGCCATTATCTTCCTTGAGGTTACAAATTAAATTATTTCTACGTAGGGAATAGTTCTACAAAAAAAAAAAAAAGAACTTGGGTGTACCCTTTTCTGTATCTATACTCACAATACCTTTTAACTAAAAAACAGTATTTGGTGTTGGTTCTGGAATTAGAAAAATATTTTAATAATTAGGAATTTACCTAAGAATTTTCATAATTAAAACTTAAGAATCACAAAAAAATATGTGTATATATATGTGTAATATATGTTGTAGAAAAACATTTTTTGCCATTTATCTTTACATGGATAATTTAGCAGACAGATAATTAATTATAATATAGTTTGTTCTACAATCAATTTCTATACCTACTAAATGTTATATATGATATGCTGAAATATTTTACAAACCAACAAGCATATTTTTGATGTAATAAATAACATTTAAAATTTTATGTATAATTAACTGGCTCAACTCATGGAGGATTAAATTAAGACAAGTCGAACAAAAACATTTCCTGACTACTGCAACTTTTTTTTTTTTTGTTATCCTAGTTCCTCTGCACTTTCGTCTATGTCCGCACTGACATGTCGTCCATATCTGAGGGCCTGCGGCGGCAGCTGCTCCTTGGCCATGAGTGTCTGCTGCTGCTGCAGCTGCTACTGCTGTATTTCAGCGTGCTGACGTGCATGGAGAATTCCCATGAAGGCTGAGGGATTATGGATTTTTGGCCTCTAAGCTGCGTGGATGCCCAGCAAGGATGTGAGTGGAGTAATCTTCAAACGGCACAAACAGCAGAGTGATGAGTGGACACCCAGGAGTTTCTGGTCAGGGTTCTAACCCTGGTTCTAGTAACTCGGTGTGTAGATGAACAGAAAGTAGAATAGAGGGGGGTGTGAGGTAGAGAGAGGGTGAGGGGAGAGAATGGAGTTTCTGCTGTAGAGCACAACGTGCTCCAGTAAGTTACTGCGAGGAGAAACAGCAAAAGGTGTTTGTGTCAAAGGGGGAAGGTAGAAAATTAAAATCAAGGGGACACGTGAAGGACATAAGAGAGGTGGCTATAAAGTGAGTCCAGTCAACAGACTGTCCTCTGATCCTGTGACCTGTTTATAAACTCCAGTGTCTGTGAGTGCACAAGCTCGCTCTGCAAAGCCTGGGATGTAAATGTCATGGTTCCTCATCACTAAACATAACTGCAGAGGGAAAAGTCAATGGAGACATTTTAAGGGTCAGGGTAGGGGGGCAGAGGCACTGGAGGGACAGACGGATGTGAAAACCATCAAGACCAGAAGGCGGGGTGTCTTTTGTATCTTGTAGTAACTCTTAAATATGATCATATGAGCGAGCACCTCAGCTGTAACTTGGCGGTGGGGTATTTGAACCGGGGGCCTTGCACACCCAAGTCCGTTTCCCTAACCTTAAGACCTAGGCAGTTAGTGGCCTGACAATAAATCATATACTGTATATGTGAAATTTGCTACATAGATTTTAAATACTGCAAAAGCAAAAAAAGTAAAAATTATTATAAATTTGGAGTGCCTTTACCTTTTGGCAGACATGGTGACTGGCCAAATTTTACTTGTTTATTCAAGCGGGTGCTTTTACCAATTTATATATTTGTAAAGATTTTTTTTCAACCTATTTTCACAATTTGATAGTAAAGGTTTTATTCATTGTTTTAGTTGCATTATGGATTGTCTCCCTTTGGCAGTTCACTCTTTGAAATGCTGGGCTCCGATTCGAAGATTCTGAAACGCAATTTAAAGGTGATTACAGAGCAGATTTAAAGGTAAGAAAATGTCAGAGTGAATCAATGGTGATGCGCAATCTGTGTTGGACATCAGAAAAGGAATTTCTGTCTCAGTCCTCATTGAATTAAACCCTTTCTTTTCTCTGACAGCAACACTTAAACAAACGACCTGATTGTCTCTCTGGTACTTTTAACTGAATTGTACCTTCTTTGCTTTGATGGCACAGAGTGATTGGAGAAGGAGGATCAGATGAGCTGAAGGACACTAGTCTCTTATGAAGATTAAAATCTCTCTCTTTTTTCTCTGGGAGACGCAGGTGTCCATTAACCAGCTCCTATCTGAAGACCTGCAGGTGAAGTCAGGAGTCAGTAGATTGAAAGGACGCCGAGAAATGACAGAGGAAACTGAGTCGGTTTGTGATCAGCAAAAAATAAAAAATAAAAATCTGAAACAAACTCAGTCGTTAAGGTGCTGATGCAACGAAGACCTTAAGTAGAGCAGGCATAAATTGACACCACGATGATCAGCAGAGACATTAGGATTAATTAATGATGATTTAATTAATCGCATTGTGAGGATTGGTGTTTCAGGAAATAAATTGCATCCCTCCTTAATGATATATTTAAAGTGGGGTTTTAAACTATGTTAATTCATCCAGGGTAATTTTATGGGATATTATGCACCATTTTCTTTGCCATTACTGTGCTGAAAAAGGCTTGGCATTCTTCCATATATTATATTCAAAATGTGTTTGTTTTTTTTTATTTTAGTCTATAATGTATCTAGTATATTACAGTGATGTTAAATAATATGCAACTTTTTGGTACTCTCCTAATAATTTAATACTTTATATTGCATTTTTTAAATCTATTTCTGTTTAAAATCAGCTTAAATAACTTACTTTAACTTTCTTGTTAATTGGTGCATTTGCCAATAAAACAACTCTTTTGACGCATTAACTGCTTGAGCCCAAATATACAATCATAATTACCTCCCTTAAACTAAAAATTTAAGGCATACAAGGTCATGTTTTTTTTTTTTTTTTAATAATCTCTTTAAATCAACCTGCCTGAGCTCTTCTATGACGTTTCTGCTCGCTTCTTGGCTATGAGTTAGTGTGTGCTGCACAGACTGCTGTTCAGGGCCACACACAGGTACATCAGTCTGAACTATGACAGAAAAAAACTCCCTCCTGGTGACAACAGCAAAATGTACATGTCATTAGATGAACTGCAGCAGTGTGTGATGGAATAAAGTGAAGTCAGAGCTGGAGGGTGGGGACCTGGAGAAAAGACCATTATATATATAAATATATATATATATATAAATATATATATATATATATATATAGTATATTATATATAACGGAGGGGTATACCCTCCTTTGTGTTATACTGCCATCTTTCGGTCAATCACAGAAGTGGAACATAGCAATTCCAATGGATCTTTCTTTGATAGTTCTCATCTGCTGGCTGATCAAATGATACTGAAATTAGATTAATTACGTTTTTTGCCCTAATTGGTGCAAGTCACAGAGCTACCCATAACAGCAAGACATGTGGTATAAGACATTGCTCTTGCCTTTCACTTTCTTTCATTTGAAAGGATAAGAGGCCACTGGTATTGGCATATATCTGGGATATCAAGTAGTTTGTGATGGAAATGAGGGAATAGTTACAAAGTGAAACAGTACTTAGGTTGGTGGCAATGTATCAATGAAGGAAAGAAACATGTAATTAAAGAAAGACTTAAAATTAGAAACATAAAATGTGTATACACAAGTTCCAGATGGTTAATTAAAATAAAATCTGAACTATGAATACAAATTAAAAAAATGAACTTATACACATGACAATGTGAATGACCAGATATGGAATCGTCTTATACGAATATGGTAATCTCGTTGTATATATATATATATATAAAATTTAAAAAAGCCAAATTATGACTTGCAAATGTGGTCAAAAAAGCGACGGATTTTGACTTTTATTTCGATATATCCATGTATGTTTTTTTTTAATTATTATCGTTATAATTAGGGGGGTACGTTTTTATATGTAAATAACAAATGGTTTTTACTAAACTAGTTAATACAGTGTTCAATTTCTGTAACGTTCAGGATTCCTGTCAAATCACTGCTACCGTTTAGATCCGTCAAACACCGACAAGAGGCGGGATCAGAGGGCGCGCATTGACGTCACACCGAGACAGTGCTGCACAAGTCACTGCGTGAGCGCGCACGTACGTGCACACGCACGGGAAAGGCAGGCCTTTCAGATTAAAGAGGAAACGGGAGATTTTGCTTCTACATGTTACATCCGCAGATGAACATAGGTTTGTATTTAAAATAACGCGATTCTTCTGCTAATGATGCTGCTTGTCGTCATCTCACATAGAAATAATTATATTGTTAAAAGAAATAAGAATAAGCAATAAACAGTAGCTGATGCGTTTCTGATGCTGAGGCGCTCTCTGCTTTTAACAGTGTTTTTGGTAAACAACCTAGTTATCTGCATGAATACTGATATTTTCACTAAATAATTTCACCTTAGAGCCTGCCTAACTTTCTTTCTGCTTCCGGTAATTATCAGTTATTGTTCATATTATTAGCATTTATAGCAATGTTACGTACAGTGAAGCACATATTTTGCCCAATTATTAGTACTAACGTTCTGAATGCTGAATTACTTTTTAAAATAACTGTTGAATCTGTTACTTATATATGTTGTTGTTTATAAACTATACATACACACATACTGTATATATATGAACATATATATGTATATATATATATATATGTTCATATATTCTATGTTCTTATATATATTATGCACTATCACTGATGCTTTAGTGCTAAAATATGAACGTCGCTGCAGTAGTTTTATTGTAACTTGAGCCTGGACGTTAACAAGAACGCTTATGTATGTGTGTGTGTGTGTGTGTGTATATATATATATATATATATATATAGTGTATATATATCACGATCTGAAACAGGATGACAAACACATTAAAAGAAAAAAAAAAAAAACACATTAAAAAATGAGGTGTAACCGTTTTTTTTTTCTTGGTAAATCCTAAAGATAGAAAGCTAATTTACAGAAGATTCTGTTCTATTTCTATTCAAACTTGAACTTTCAACATCTTCATATCAAATATTCTTAATTTACCTTAATATTTTTACCAATATCTTGGATATCACATAATATCCATGATGACAACAACAACATCTAATATGAGGGCAGATTTTCCCCATATTTTACTTGTGCTGTGATTTCTCTCCAGGTGATTCTGAGAAATGGACAGAGGAAATTTGTGAGTAAACCCATGTGTTATAAAGTATTGATTTGTTTCAGTTATTTTCTATTTTTTATTACTATTTATTTTTTTTACTATTTATAATATTTACTATTTTTTTGTTTATAGTTATTAAAGTTCAGAAAGATGTGAAAAAAAAAAACACACTATCCCTTCTATATATACAACATCAGTGACTTTCAACCAGTGTGTAGCGGCACATTATAAATTATCTACCTGATTTACCTGATCACCTGATTAACCATTGTTGGGTGTCTGCGCTGTAATAGTGTAAATTAAACATTGATTTAATTTTATACTGTTGTATCCCAGCAGGTGGCAGCATAGGCTGTTGATGCCTGTGAAAACAATATCACGTTATTGCTACACGACGTGCTACACGAGACAGTAACAGCAAGTTGAGCAAGTGACAGTGATGGAGAAGTTTTTGAGAAGGGAACTGGGCCCTGGACAAAGTTCTGACCCAGATTAAGGCCCTAATATGAGTGGTCGACAAATGAAAAAACCCACCCCACACACTCTTTGATTGTGAACAGTGAGCTGTTGAATTGTTATTTTGGGATTACTGTTGGCCAAACAAGGCTATTGATTTATCTAATTTAGCTCCTCTATTCTCCTCAGGACGTCTGCTGCAGTAAATAACCAAAGACATATAAGACAAATTAACACAATTTAAGAAAGCAATATACGTATATGTGTGGAGGTGGTAATATATTCACAATTGTTCAATTAAATTGTTTATATTGGAGTACCCACATTGTGAGCTGGGCTTCCCAACCCTGACTGTGATAAAAACTACAAACAGAGAGACTGAGAGAGGAAGAGCTTTTTGTGTGTCTTTCTACCGTTCCTGCCATGATATCCACTGTTCACTTTGATGATGGGTTGAATACAGAGGTCACATTTCGTTGTGTGCAGTAGTGTGAATCACAATGTCATGATGACAAGGAGTTTGCTTTTCTATCTGTATCTCTGTCTGCTTGTTTGTCCATCCATCCGTTTGTCTATGTTATTCATTGTCTAAAACTAAAACATAGTGCTTGGTAATCACTTTTTTTCGTTCACAGTTTTTAACCTGGTCCATATGTCTCACTGCAGTGGTTACTCCAGAGACTACTTTGATCAATTTATCCAAAGCCAGGACTCTTCGGTGGTGAACAAATTCCAGCAAAAGTACTGGAAAACCAAGCAAACCCTCATTAAGGTCACAGGGAAGAAGGAGGATGAGCATGTCGTAGCGTCGGACGCAGATCTGGATGCCAAGCTGGAGGTGAGAATGTTGAGTTAAACAACAGTAAAACACGTTTTTTTACCGAAGTCAGTGAAGGGTTTAGAAGAAAACAACTGACAGTGTGGTTTAGCCGTGAAAATGAACAAGCTTTTCAAATCATGGTTATCAACAGTCATCAGTTGTGTTGTAGCAGAACACTCACGTTATCACTTACTTCAATGCAGACCTATTGCCTGTGCAGCAGTCTGGCAGCCAACATCAGGACTTGATGGATTATTTTATACATGCTGATGTTTTACCTCTAACCCGGCAGGCTCTGTTACTTACAGAACTTTTCGGAGAAACAGGAGGTGGATTTCCCAGCCACAGGGAGTCTCTGGTCTATATTTTAATTTATAACCTTTTTCAAATTTAAACCGTTCCAGTATTTGCTTAAGGCTAAAAACATGCATTAATCTTCTTGTTTACTCTCGATTATCTCAGTTTTAACTCCAGGACTGAAGGAAATTACATGATTATAATCGATACATTATAAAAGCAAGAACATCCAATTTAAATTTAAATCAGGTCCCACAAACAGTTGATATCTCCCTAGTGGATCAGAAACTGTTTAATTCATTTGTGATGGGATATAAGCACCTTGGGCTTCCAAGTTTTTTGACTAATACTTTTGAGTTTTTTCTCATCTACCTTCTAGGTCTTCCACCTTATCCAGAGAACGTGTATGGAACTATTAAAAGTCATTGAACAATACCAGCGAAGGATCTGCTGTATGTACAAGTATCTGATAGATATTATTTAATACATGAGGTTATTTGTCAGACTCTGATGACTTGTATTTATTTGACATCAAAGATTTTTCCTGAATACATCAACAGAAAAAATTATAGTAACTTCTCTATTTTTTGCAAAGTATCTGCTTCTACATGATGGTCATTATTAGGTTTCCAGTCACAGTTTTCTGCAGAAACAATTTAATTGTTTTACGATGCAGTGGTGTAACCAAGGATTGCCTGTCATACAGTTGTTTTGTGTATTACTCGTGTCATCACTTCTGGAAGCAGAAGCTGTAAGTTATTGTGAGGCCTAGTCAGCAAAATGCTTCTCCATGACATGATTTTATATAAATCATACTTTCAATTGAAAGTCAGTGCTGGTGACCACACAAAAAACTGCAAGTTTCAGCAACTTAACAAAAAAGACAAAAACACTGAAAAAGCCTATAAATTGTCAAGTAAAATGGCCCACAGTGTCTTTGGAGCATGTTTACTGCTTCATATTGCCTTTGGATGGTCTTCTCTGGCTGAAACTTATATTTGTAAACCACTGGCCATTGTAAACCATTCAATCATCTGTGCCAAAGCTATAGAGAAAACTTATGACTTTTTAGCTATAGCGGATAGAAGGCTAGCTTCTGTCACAGAGGTAAATCTAAGCAAGTTATCTCAATACCTGAAGTAGTAAGTCAGAAAATAATATAACACTATCATAACTGACAAACAGAGGCAGCAGTGGACTAGCATCTTCTGGGTGCTGCTATATTAAATCACTGAATGTTGTCCTTGGTGTTTGGAGCAAGGGAGAGGATACATAGTGACATATTGCTTGTTTATTCCACATGAGTAAAACATTAGCGAAAAATATATACTATAGTCAGGGGTGCCCAATAGGTAGATCGGGATCTCTAGATCTTCAATGGAGTGCTGGTAGATCCTGACCAATGACATAAACAAAATAATAGTAATTAAAAAAAGAGATGTAATTCTATCTGAATCTGAAGATGCTCATCACTAAAGTGGGAATGACATAGGTATTAAGTCAGTGTAACATATATATATATATATATATTAATACCTATGTCATAGTGTTATAATTTATATATTCTATAAGATATCCAGTTTAGATAGGTGAATATATTAAGAGTTTTCAATCTAGGTAGATCACTTCAGCCTGGTCTTTTGAAAAGTAGCTTACAAGCCAAAAATGCCTGGGCACCCCTGGTCTATAGATGTATATATTTGAGATCTATATATAGTATGGATATGTAATATATATTATAGGTATTTATATTTTCTGTGGCCTGGACTCGACCATGTCCATGTCATGTTTTTTCACTGGTTGCATTCTTCTGTTACTGCCACACAAAAAATAAAAACAAAATTTACCTTTTTACTGAACTGGAAACTTTGATGTTGAGGTATTTTAGAACAATATCACCAAAGTGTAATATTTAACACAAATATATCCTCCTGTGCAGTTCTGTCACAGGAGGAGAATGAACTGGGTCGATTCCTTCGCTCTCAGGGTTCCCAGGATAAATCCAGGGCCGGAAAGATCATGCAGGCCACTGGGAAGGCTCTGTGCTTTTCTTCCCAACAGAGGTAACAAACAGCTGTTTTCCGAAATATTTTTTATGTTAAACCCAATTTTTCAATAAATACTTTCCTGACTTACCACTCTATAATAGGTTACATGTAAAGTTCTTCTCTTTTCAGTTAAATTATACCGTATTGTAGATATAATATATGACATTCAAAAAATTCAGCCATCCATACAGTATTTGTCCCTTTTTTGACAGTAAATCAGTGTTTTCCACCTGCCCATGTTCTCCGTATCTTCTACTCAGAACTCCAGCTATCTCCATGTCCTCCCTCACTCCTCTCCTCTTTGGCCTTCATCTTTGTCTCCTAACTGGTATCTCCTTCTCTAGGATCATCTTCTACCAATATAATCACTGTCCTTTCTCTGAACACATGTCCAAACTATTTCGATCTGGCTTCTCTAGCTTTTTCTCCATACCTTCTTGTGCATGTTTAACTCACTCGAGCTCCTGTCTTCTGCCTTATGCTAGTGGCTCAAAACCATACATCATGGATGGTCTCACAGCATACCTGTGAAACCTTCCCAGCACTAGCTATATGCAGAAACTAATACAAGTGAATTATCTTATAGATTGGCTCTGAAGAAGCCGCTGTGCCGTTTGTACCAGGAGGTGGAGACTTTCCGGTACAGAGCCATCTCTGATACGTGGTTGACAGTAAATAGGATGGAACAATCCAGGACTGAATACAGAGGAGCACTGCTTTGGATGAAGGACGTGTCTCAGGAACTGGACCCAGACACACAGAAACAGATGGAGAAATTCCGGAAGGTTTGTTCATCCCAAGTGTATGGCCGTAGTTAGAATTTATTACTGTTGGTACCAGAAGGGTGATGCGAGTATGCTGGGATGCTATAGCAGCAATACAGCAGTTGTCCACTTTGGCTATGAATACCAGCATACTCTCGCCACAACTCTGGTACCCACAGTGTAAAAAGTACAGTATATATTAACAGCTCTTCAGTGGTATTCAGTTTGGGGACCAATAGAAAATTTCTCGTCCTAGGTAGAACAGCGGAATTAATTTTGGAGCATTTTGAGAAATTTGTTAGAAAGAAAAAGATATTACGATTTCTGAATATTCTCATTCTGAATATTCTAGAAAACTAACTAAGCGTTATAAATATTGGTGATCATAGACATGGTAGGACCCAAATGCAGCACTGGAAAGAACCAAAGAGACTCACTAAAAAACGGACTAGGCATAAATAAAGCATAAAGAGGGAGAAGCTAGGAACAGGATCAAGCATTTGGAAAAAGAACACACAACAACGCACACATCAAACACAAGCATGCTTGTCCAAACAATGACCGACAAAGACTGAATGAATGGGAGAGGTATACACAGGCCACCAGGTGTATACACAGCACAGCAGACAGAAGGAACAGGGATAGACAGACCAAACACTTGGACAATTTAGATTTTTTATTTTAGGAAAATAAAATCACGATTATTTGATGAACTGAATTTTTGTCATCTTGTCTTGGGTGTTTTTCATCAAATTACTGCATTTTGAGGTTAAAAAAATTATTCTTTGGTATTACTTCACCAAAATACTAGTTATTGGTAAGATGACAAATTATTATCAATTTCTTTAAGAAGTGTTTTCTATTTGCATGTCTCTCATTCAATTAGAGAAATTTTTCCAAGATTTTCAGAAATTGGCTGAGAATATTCACACCGCTTATAAGTACGGCTTCAAGACTAAGGAGTAAGGATGTCCGATATAACATTTACCGATACCGATATTAACCGATATTGCCAAAACACTTAATTTCCGATACCGTTATGAACCATCGATTATTTGTGCAGCATTTAATGTAAACAGGAAATGTCTGGTGACAGAGAGAAACAGCTGCAGTATAAGAGTAAAAAGCCGTCTTGAATGACAGAAAAAAACATTTCACCATTTTCACAATGTAAGCACCTCTTCTCATCTGATTTTCTGCTCTTCTCTGTTCTTTACCGTATTTAACTCTTTTGCTCTTGTCTGTTTTTTACCGTAATTGACTCAGTGTCTTAAGAGAGAGAGACAGCTGCTGCTGCTGTTTCGTTTCACTGAGTCCATTCCATGTTGTTTTTCTTTACTTCGTTGCATAAAAACGGCTTTTGATAAAGTGTTAAAATCTTACCCCGACCCTCACATGACCAGCTCCTTGCAGTCATTAAGGATTACAGTTTCCTATCCACAAAAATTCACCAGACCACTGACATTTACTGTAGCATTGCTCATTGTAGCTGTCCCTTTGAATGATAAATCATTGATCACGTGCCGGTCATAGTGTTAGTACTGCTGACTCCATTCCTCCTGAGGAAGTCCAGCGAATTTGCAGAGACCGCGGCTTTGCAGCATTGGATTAATAATATCGGTTGAAAAAAAATGATACCGATGTAATCATATTCATATCAAACCTATGTAATAATATTAAAAATTATGCTCATATCAGCCCGGTATTTATCAGTGGTCTGATTCATATTTATTCCCCAATGTCAAACTGCAGTGGTATGTATTTTTGCTTCCATCTGCACAAGCACATGTCTTTCATATCTGCTGTGTCTCAGGTCCAGGCCCAGGTTCGTTCTACCAAAACATCCTTTGACAAACTTAAAAATGACACCTGTCAGAAAGTAGACATGCTGGGAGCCAGTCGCTGTAACCTGCTGTCAAACGTCTTAACAACGTATCAGGTAAAACACCATATCCTGCCCACAGAACATCTACTGTGAGGACTGTACATGATGGTGCAGATAAATTAACCTGAATTCAATGTTTGTTTTGTGTTCTCAGACAACTCTGTTTCATTTCTGGGAGAAAACATCCCACACAATGGCGGCCATCCATGAGAGCTTCAAGGGCTGTCAGCATTATGAGTTCTCCATGCTGAAGGTTGGCGAGAGGCCCGACATGAATGATCATATCTGTTACCTGTTTATAAAATGGAAGTAAAATAGTGTTAAATACTACAGGCACTCCAAGACTCCACAGACAAATCTGTGAAGAAGAAAGGGAAGAAGAAAAGTAAAGCATGGAAGGAGGATGGAAAGAAAACAATGAACTCAGATGAGAAGTTAGCTTTGTTTTCTTATTATTTTTATTCTCTGCTGTAGGAAATACAACTATTAACCCTTGAACATATTGCAACAGATCAATAGTAAGTGAGTGTGTGATTTTTTTCTACATTTTACTGTCATTTATTAATTTGTTTATTCATTAATTCATCATCTACCTTTTATCTGTTACTGGGTCTCAGGTGTAGTAGTCTCCATGACTGCCACACAAATCACACTTTACCATACTGTGCATCTTTCTAATACTCGGCAAACAATTTAAATGTTGTACTTGATGTCAATCTTTGACTTGTTATGGCCAAGGTTTATTGTTCTAAAAGAAGTGGTTTTTTTTTAACGTTAACGTTTAGCGTTCCTAATGTTTGTTACTAACCTTAACCCTTTTCTTTAAACACAAACAATGTGTTGCATCGACAAATCTTAAGTAAGACAAACAAAACAAAAACACATGGTGTTAGTATTGGTAAAATGTTAATTCCTGCATAGTCCTATAGCTTTAATTTAACAAAGGAAAATTAAGTGTTTTCACTGTGGTCTAAATAAAGAAAACAGTGACAACAGTGACAAGTAAATTAAAAAATAATAATAATTGTATTTGTTCTACTACTAACATTCCTTGTAAGACAAGCTTTAAAACCAGACTTTAAGTACTAGTGTGGCATCAAAAAGACTTTTCCTTTTTTATATGCAGACTGTTGTGTTCAAAAAATGTTCATCTTCACTACTTTTCTTTTGTATTCCAAGGCTTGTCTCACTTGGTGCTGAAACTGAGATAAGCACCGAAGGTAAGGCATTGCAAAGTTTCTTAGTTTTTTTCTAAAAGGGACACATTCCAAACATACTGTAGGTTTTAAAACACTTTTTACTGTACCTGCCTAGAAAATCCAAACCCGTCCTCGTACCGTTCAGCGTTGGATGGGGAACAGGACAGTATGGCCTTGTTAAATGAGATTCTAGGTGGCATGTCTGTGGACGAGGGTGACTTTTCTCAAGAGTGGACAGCAGTGTTTGGAGACTCGGGGGGGACGAACTCAGGGTGTGAAAGACAAACTGAAGCTCAGGAAAAGGAAGACTCTTTCTTTCTTCCATCTCAGCTGCTGGACCAAAGTCTGAAGAATCTGAGCTCTTCTACCTCAGGTTAGAACCTTGGTGAAAATAAAACAGGTGTAATTTACAATATTAAAGTTTTTCTAACTATGGTTGAATGACTTCAGACTTAAATCTACAGAGAAAAGCCTTGCAAATGCATGTAAACGTTGGCCCGTGACTCAAAGTTGACTTCAGAAATTGTTATAAGCAACATATTTTCCAAACAATAACAGAAAACAATAACAGAAAAATATCAAATGTAAGTCATATTGAGTCCTTTATTGACACTGACTACAGACAGGCAGAGAGTTTAATGTCAACCCTACTCTCTCTGCCTTTATTTATTTATTTTTTGTTATTACATTTTTTTTTTTAATCAGCACTGAAAGCAAAACAAAACTACCTCAAAATTGTTAGCATTTTTTAACAACATGAAGACTGTCACTGATTGTCTCACAGATTCAGACTCCTTTGGTCAGCAGAAATATGTCCAAACCACTGAAGCTTCTCCTGATGCAAATCTGAACCCAACTAGAAGGACAGCACAGGGTGAGTTTTCCATTTATCATTCATCTGCTTCTGCTTGTCCGTTGCCAGGTAGCAGGGGCAGCTAGCTGGTGGATTTGAACCTGAAGTCTTGCGGACCCAAGTCCTCTTCCTTAACCACTATGCCACCGTTGCCGACTATTTAGTCTTTAGATTATTTTCATTTTAGTTCAGGATTTGAAAAAAAAATAAGCCAACACAACTGTTCTATCTTCAAGAAAAAAACTACTACATTCACATTTACTATGACATACTATAACTGGATTTTTCTAAAATTGTTAATCACTTCAGACCATAGCGTCTGCTAAATGTAATCTCAGGCTTGTTAATGTTGGATCCCGAAATGTTGATCAAAATCAGACTGATACCAATCCTGAGTAACGGATTCAGTCATCCCCAGCCATGATGTTTAAGTTCGTCATTCCTAGAACCATACTGGATCAATCCATGCTCTCCTGAAATGTCTATGAATTGTGTGTTTATGATCCAGGAGCAGTGGGAGAATCCAGAGACCTCTCAGCCTGGTTTAACCTCTTTGCTGACTTGGACCCACTCTCCAATCCTGACACTGTGGGAAAAACAGACTCGGAACATGAACTCCACACAGCGTAGTTCTGCCTTCCTCAGAGACGCCTACCAGAAACAAAAACTTCGCTTTAGTGACAGCTACAGTAAATGTTTAACCTGGCCACCATAAAATTATTGGTCACTTCACAAAGGATTTTATTAATCCGCAGGAATGCAGTGGTTTAATAGGTACATTAAGCAACAAAATCAGATTCACAAAGAAAATCGTAATCCGTTTATTGTACACTCAGTACAATCACTGCTGCTGCAGTAAATTCGTTTCCACAGATTTTACATATTTTATATATTATTTTTTACAACATAATATTTATATATACATACATGTATCTATGTATGTATATATAAGTTAGTTTGCAAATATTAATAAGAGTATGCCAAAGAAAGCTAAAGATAACTGAAACGTTAAATCATAGCCAATAGTAATCAGTTTCTGGTTTATGTAAAAGTGAACTCGCATTAACCCATTGTTAAACTAGTAGAATTATATTAGACTGTAGTTTTGCCTTGTTGTTTACAACTAAAAATTTTGAAAACCACAGAATGATTACAATCTTTTTTTGCAGTTTCTCATCACTAAAATAAAGCCAGGCAACTTGTTTGTAGAAAACCTTACCAAACATGAACCAGGACTATGAGCCTTTGAGTTTGGCTTTCCCAGGTCTGATGTCTCTTCTGTTTTTTCTTCAGTCGTTTCTGATGTAGAAACTCCTGGCATACCCCGTTTGAGAGGAAACAAGATAAAACAAGAGAACATCAATTTACTAAACAAGTGGATTGAATATTCTGCCTTGAGACAGATTTTTTAACACTCAAAGATATAGTGTGATCTTAATTCAGAGTAATGTGTTACACAGTGGATACATGGTTATTGCTCTTGCCATACAAGAAACAGGTCCGAACCCCTGGCTAAAAATACAGTATGATATGTTTGCATGTTCTCTTTGTTTCCCCCGGTTCTCCATTATCCATAATTAGCCCGTATATACATGGTCAAATTTTCACTCTTATGAATGGAAATGTGGATAGTTGCTTATACTGTATGGACTGATGTGCTGTCCAGGGTGACCTTAAAATGAAGAGGTAGAAGATTAATCTAAATGTTCTTTCTTCTTCTTCTTCTTCTTTCGGCTTATCCCGTTTTTCAGGGGTTGCCACAGCGA
>JAFBJS010006702.1:0-21350 GCA_016785265.1 Paraplagusia blochii
AACCTGACTGCACCACAAAGCAGGACGGTTGTTTGAGGAATTTTGGAAAACACAAGATGGTCTTTTATGTTTTTTGTTTTTTTTTCAGCAAACACAAGTTCTGCTTTCTAGAAAACATGAACTTTATTTCTTTTTATACTCTTTTTATTCCTTAGTATAAACAAATGTATTTTGCATAACTCAAACAAAGGTATGTTAATTTCTTAAGCTAAATATATATTATTTGTATATATTTCTTCTATGAAAAGTGGTGATTGTTTTGCTTTTGTACAATGTTTTTCTCACCTTGAGACAAAACTAGCATTTAAGTTTGCATCAATTGTGTAATGCCATTACCTTACAGCTAACCTTAGAAAAATGTTACACCTGTCTAATTCATCCAGCTTATGTCGGTTCAATAGTACAGCGGCTGCACCAGCACAGTCCTAGGTTTGATTCCCAGAGCGTCCACAAACTTGGTACTTGTTAGGGGAAGACTGTTAATAGCAGTTCAATCACTGCTGTTAACACAATTTCCCAAAAATTTGAATAATAAAAGTACAACTTTCTTTATCTTCCCTTCTAAATAATAACTTTATCTAATGGGTGAATGTTTTATTACGTAAATTCTCTCTTTTGGGTTTGTAACTTCAATGCTAACTTCATAATAATCTTTTAAACAATAGGTATTCTGGACAGCTATTTAACTATAGCACTGCGTTGCATGACCGCGCAATACATAGAATTTGGCTCCCTCTGTTGGTCACAATCAAAGTTATACAATACTCGGCTACTGAGGAAAACCCTCAGCCCTGACTGTATTTAAAAGTAAAAGATAACTTTTAACATAAACTTATTTTTTATCTGTTAAATATTTATATTTTTTTCTGCCACAGATACCTCTTGAATCATTCCGACGTCCAGGACCTACACGGATCCCCAAACCGAAAAGCTACTGCTCCCCGAAAGGGATAAATGGGACAACGGTAAACTTGGGACAGCGGAGCATGTCTCCAACTGCACTGCAAAGTCACGTGACGGCAGCAAGGAAGTCTCAGATCACACCTGTGGTTCACAACAACAATCCAAATCTGGCCAATCGCAGACTGTAACGACACAGACGAGCTCGGTGATGGAAAAATAATCATTAAAAAAATGTAATGTATTAAGAAAAAAAGAAGAAAACGCTAACCTTCAACTGTGGTGCTCTAAAATGCAACATCTAATGTGACAGTAAAGAAACAGAAGAAACCATTTTGGAAATATGGTTAAACTCAAGACAACAAAAGTATCTTGGATCAAAATCACTGTGTTTGAGGAAAACTGCTGAATAATGTCATCTTTAGCAGGGAATCTGGTGTTTTGTGTATCATTTGTGTCCATCTCCTTTGTGGGATGCAGATTAAAAAAAGGCTACAAATCCACTTTTAAGGATGTGAAAACTAAAATAAATTACATATAATGAACCGTAAGGCAATATTGTACATTGGTATGGTTGTAGTTGAGCTCAATAATAGTAATGATGTGTAACTAATTAATGTTATTTCTGTTATTTTGATTATAAATAAATACTTTTTATACGTGTTACGATGAAAATGACTCCAATCTGAAATTATTATCAATGATTTTTACTTGTCATAGTATGAGATTATTGTTGTGTTACGGATTATTGGCTGTGCACTGGGTGTTTCGTATAGGGATGTCACAATTAGAAAAGAAAATATTTTCTTGTTGGATGATTGTTAGAGAATTATCATAATATTACTATTATGTCAATTATATTATGCTGATTGATCTCACAACAATATAAATGTGTACAATCACATGAACACTCCCATTGGTTCTTTGTTTACATCTCTGGATGCTAACACACATATATATCAACAAAGTAGAGATACCAAAATGTACAGAGAGAAAACAGAAAAAGAAAATAAATTATAATAATCCAGTACAAATAAATCCAATTCCTTACTGCTCAGAAACAAACAAACATGGGAATATATCCCAGAGATGTGGAGAGCAACAAGAACTCTCTGAAAATAGTTACTTCGAGGGCAACTGGACATAGTAAGTTTCTTGAAGACACCTGTACTCCAAGAGTCTCCTTCAGTTCTAACTGACTACAGAGTTTTTTGTTTATTTTTTTATTTTATTTTATTTATTTTATTTTTGATGGCCTGGATGACTGAGAACCTACAGAGACAACCATACTTTTATATTTCTGCAGAGCCAACAACACAAAATAAAACAATATACTTATCGTAAACATTTGTATTTGTTAGGGCAAATATTATATTTAAATAGGACTCGTCGAACAACATCATCAAATATATAAAGAGCTTCCAATTAACGTTACGTTAAGGGACGTTGGCATCGTTTTAATCCAATTAAATTGTCTTTACCTTTATTTTGACGATAGAAGTCGCTTGGTTGTCCCGCAGATTTTTTTATTTTCTGACAAGCTCAAAAAATCTGGCATCTTCGTAACTTTTTCCTCGCCACTTTCGGGGACCGGAAACGAGGTGACACGAACAGGTGTTGTGTAACTTTGTTTTTGTTCCGTTTCTGTCTAATTATGACAAAAGTTTAACTATAGTTCTGCCTTTTTACTGTTTGACCGAATCATTCACGATGCATTTGACCGTAGAGGTTTATAGAGCAGTACATTGTAATTTTGAGAACCAGTAAAATAAAACTTTTTTGCCTTTCTGGCACCGTAGTTAAACTAATGAACACTTTAGCCAAAGTGTGTGGTCTGGACTAAAACATAGGAGTTGTAAATATGTGTATATTTTAAAGAAAGACAGAAAAAACAAATGCCAAGTAGTTACTGACATTTTGTCAAATAAGTTAACTGTGATTTTATCGTATTAAATAATAATATAACATATTTTGCCACATTACATGCAAAACATTCTAGTCAGAACCAAGCAATGAAAACATTGGACTGTTTTACATAAAATATTTACTAATACTGATATTACTTTACTAATTACTGTATTAATATTTACTTTACATGATCAGTGATTTAAAGCAGAGTCGATGGCTGAACGCAACACATACAGGAAGTGATCTCGCATTTCTTCCTTTTCCGTGGCACAGACCCAAGACCGACAAGGACCTTCCAGGACAAACGCATGGCAGACATCTACAGAGAGAGTCTAAATGAACATTCAATGACAAAAAGTCTAAGCATATTAAAGTTTCCTTTTTGAGTGCACATACAGCGGGAGTGTGTGACCTCTCTGACACTCAGACTGGTGAGAGCCACAGATGCCAGGAAAGTGTGTGTGCACCGTTTGCTCACTGTGAACGGTATATGGTGCACATTTCGCCGTGTCAATAACAAAGCGTCATTGAAGAGGAAGAGGCCGATGTCAGCCACATGTTCAAAGGTCCTGATGAAAAATGTTACATCAAAAATAATTTTTCTTCTAATATTTCTTGTTATAGTGAGGGAAGTCAAGTCTCAGCAGTACCTGAGTGAGTCTGGAATCTTTTCATCAGGACTCCTGAGTAAAGCAGCATCTTGAGTGATGACAAGCTGTCTGTTCCCTTCACTGAGGTTCTGTGAAAAAAAAAAGCAACAAATGAATGCAAAGGATTTGCTTTTACTGTTAAAAGTACAACAAAGTTCTTACAGGACAGTCTTGAATCTTCTGCTGGGTTTCCTCCATCAGTCTGTCCTTCTCCGTGTTACGTTTTAACTACAAAATGAAAAAAAAATATTCATAAAAGCAGCATGTAGTGATAACTGATAATTCATTAGAGTGGAGGTGGTAGGGACGGGCAAAACTAAATATTTGTTTTTAAATCTCCAGATATTTAATGCAGGGGTTGTGCAAGGGTCTCTTGGGGCTCCTAGCCAGATATACCTGGGGCCCCCTAGTGGCCAAAGCCCCAAACAACTGCCAGCATTGCCTGTCTTTAAGTGCTGCCCCTGATTTAAATGTTGATTTCTGGGAACAATGAATCTGGAACAGTTGCTTAATATTATCAACATCTGAGAAATTAAATCTGAAATAAAACCCATATCAGTGTTCTGACTTTAAAGGGAGTCATTTGGACCAGGTATGGACTGTACCTTGTGAATAAAGTCCCTGTAGCCTAGAAGTGTTTTTAAGGCAGAACAGAGATGTGCGTGGTCAGGGTGAGTGTCCAATGTGTGTAGACACAGAGCTTGAAGCAGAGTCACATACTCCTGGATTCTCCACACTGGACACAGCAGCAGTTCCTGCAGGCTTCATAAAGGACACACTTTGGTTATGTTAATATAACAAACAAAGGCAAACTATTTTGCTAATTCCTTCTTTGCCTTTTTTTTAAATAGTTAGTCTTGATTGAATGTCTCACTCTAACTCATGCTATCCCGTCTAGTATATGATTACACAAGTAAGTAAGTCATTTTGGTCAACAGTAACACCTGTCTAAATGATTGCCTTCTACTCCTGAAAGAAAGCTAACATGGTATGGATATGAATGGAATTTGATGGATATGCAGCAGAAAATCAGAAAAGCGAAGAAATATTTTTCAAGAATGTTGATGCCCAAATGTGCTCCAATTCTAGAATGTCCCCTACATGTATATACCTCCTTTTTGTACCTCAGCATGTGCGTTGGAAGAGTTCTGTCTGCTCTCTTGAGGAATGCTCGGAATTCAGGCTTACTCTCCCGACACTGACAAACACAATAAGAACAATATCAATCAAATTAAGTTAAGTTAAAATATTCCCAGTAACGCTACTGTCTTATTTACCTTGTCAATAGTGGTCAAGGCAGTGGTGTAGTTGTTGAGGTAGTTGGTGTAAACTCTGAGGCGTGAGCACAGTTTCACAAACACATCTCCAACACACTGCTGTGGCCCCCACTGCTGCAGCCTGGCCTGGAGATCCTCCTGAAACACACTGCAACCAAAACACGTCTGTTGTAGTCAACATCTCATGACAACACAACTGTGACCACGAAAATTTAGTTGGTGTTTGGGTGTGGTCACCTGTTGAGCTCCAGTATTTGTGTCACAGGGTTAAAGATGATCTGGATGTCGGCGTGGTTGAGAATGCTACGTTTGGAGTTAAGAGCAGCTGCTAAAGGCTCCAGGTAAACCTGTGACAGGACAGAAATATATAAAAATATACATTGCTGTTTTTATTTACAGGAATATGTGGTTATAGACTAAAAAATAGATATTAATTTTCGATTTACCTTAAGGACGGCGCTGAGCTTCCCCAGATAAAGACCTTCGCTGTGGTGAAGCTCTTTTGCAACCAAACCTCTCCAATCCACCAATGTCTAATAACAAAAACACAATTTTTTTAAAAGATTTTTCTCTTTTTTTTTGGAGAAATTTGTCTAAAAAGTGTACACACTAGTGGCAGATCAGATTGGGTTTTATGTGCGGTCGGCAGTGGCAGTGTAAAATCAGTTGTTCTTGTGGAAACATCATCAGTCTCCTTCCTTTCACTCCATCCTGTCAGAAAAGAGGCCAGGAACTCCACAGGTCTGCTCTGGGGGAAGACAGCAATAAACTTTTAGCCAATTTATAAAACTGTCTGACGTAATTTTTCTTTCCATGTTATTCAAACCTCTTTCTGTGCAGTGAGAGCAGTCAGTCCCTCAGTCAGAGCTTCACTCAGCTGCTTTGAGACCAATATTTCTTCTAGATTGATCTTCTCCCACAACAAAATCCCTGTTGACAATGTAAGGGATGTTCAAGATATTGACAGATCACCCGAAACAACCATGTCTACGAACTACGAAGCTCACCTAGCGCTCGACCTCTGGCTTGGGAGCCGATCTGCTTCAGCTGTGGCCCGAGGTTGACCCTCAGTCCCTCCAGAGCCTCCTCCACCCACTTGGACTGCGTGCACCAGCTCTGCAGGACACTGTTCCAAACATACTGAAGTGCTGGAGATGCTGAATGATGCTGACACTGACCAGTGAACAGGCTGCTGTTTGTCCACTCACCTAAAACTGGAGGACAAAGAACATGACAAAGGTCTTATAGTTAAACCATTATGATGGATCTATAAAACCGTCGCTATTAAAATGACTATTTATCATAACTGTACAAGATTTATTGAGGATTTTTTTTATTTCAGATTTTATCCAAAATATCAACATACTGTTCTGGAAACTTCCAGTTGCCAGACCCATGGGGGCGCACACCTCCAGTCCAGTGAGCGTGGACAGAGTCTGGATAAGAGTGACTCCTGAAGCTGTGAGTGGAAATGATACTTAAATAAGATAAATACTTTAAACCCAACAAGGTCTAGGTTCTGTGTGCTAATGTTTGGTTACCAGATGCAGCCAGAGGAGAGAAGATATCCATCCATCCCTTGTCGTCAGAGCGAGCCACCCAGCAACTCAGTTTTTCCCAGAATTCCTGATGGTCAGTGTTCAGTACTGTCCTTTCTGACAGGGAACTGTCTTAAAGAGTCGAGGCAATGATTGTTATTGAACTGAGTCCAGGAATTTCAGACAGGAATTTATTACAGTTTAACCAATGAATGGCCACAAGTTAAAGTAAAAAAAGAAAGAAAACTTTCTTTTTTACTTTAAAGTGAAATTAAAGCAAAAAAGAAAAAAAAAACTATTAAAAGTTATCCAAAAAGACTAAGTGAAAGACAAAAAAAATCCTTATTTTGCCGAAAAGTAAAGATACAGCAGCAATGATTTGGCCAGAATGTTTCACCACAATGGCTTCAGAAACAACTGGAATATTACAGAAAAATAAGAATACAAGAAAAGAAAACTCCTTGTCATTGGGATTCACACCACTGCACACAACAAAATTTGACCTCTGCATCACCAAAGTGAACTTGGCAGTAGGTGGATTTGAACCTGGGACCTTGCGAACCTGGGACCTTCCTTAACCACTAGGCCACCAACTATCCATATGTGTCGACATAAGGGTTGCTAAGATTGATTGAAGAGTCACAAAATAACTAATAGTAACTCTTACTCTGTAACAAATGAACTTCCTGTGTCCCTCCTGGAGCTAAGACACCTATCCTCTGGAAAGTCTGACCACGAGTCACCCTCTCCACCTGGGCTAACAGGTCTTTCAGGGTCCCTCTGTGATCGTACAGGAGAACCAGGACTTCTGCCTTCACACCACTCAGCAGCAACTGGATAAAAAAAGTAGTAACTCAGAAATCAAACTTTTGATTTAGTATTAAGTATTTATTTGTTCTGCCATAGATTGTGGAGAGGGATTGAGATGAAGGTACCTGTGCGTATACTTCTTACTTCATAAGCAGGTATTCTGTTGGAGATCAGCAGTAGAAGTAGAGGTGATGTGTGATGGACTGTCTGAGACAGCTGAGGACTGCGGACGAAGGAGGTCAGTGCTCTGCAGGCTTTGTTCAGACCTCCACTAAAAAAGAGTTTTCTCTTAGTTGAGTCAATTTTTAAATGTATATTTTTCATGTTTTTGTATAAAACATAGTTATTTTCAGCATTTTTTTATTTTTTTAAATGAATCCTATTTGCAACATAAAGTCCACCTGATGAAGACAGAGTTCTGAATGCTCTGTACAGAAGACGTGGCCTGTCTTTCGTCCAGACTGAGCTCGGACAGAGAAGGCCACAAACTCATAAGACTCATTGCAGAGTTTGGTCTTTGGGTTTTATTGCTCCTTCCATTCTTGGTGTAACTGCCCCAAGCTCTTCTGGTCTTTAAAACAAGACCTGCAAAGGCAAAAATAATTATAAATATTATTATTTTCTTACAAAAAGGCTCTACATTTTTTACTCCAACCCATTAGTTTAGGTTCCTACCTTTTTCTTCATGAAGTTTATCTCTGATCATCTGCCTGAGCCTCTTCTCCTTCTTCCTCTCCTCCTCTTCCTCAGTCAGTCTCACACTCTGCTGGATAAGGTGTCCATACTGCTGAGCTGCTTCCTTAGGAGTCAGCCAGTCCAACGTGGAGATGCAGGAGATGAAGTGGTTCTTCCACGCTCCGTATTCTTTTTCCCTGGGAGCATAAGGAAGGAACCAGCCTCTTCCAGTACACCGGCTGGCCCAGATACAGTCCTGGGGAAGAGGAGACAATAGGACCAGAAGTTCCAGAACTGTGAACGTCACTGTTTCCTGAGCTTCTCACCTGTTCAGCCAGGAACATCCAGTGCCAGCTGACCTGAGCAGCAGCACAGAGATCACGAGGAGAGAGGAAGGACATCACGTACAGAGAGAGGAACCGAGGAAGGACAGAGGTGAAGTCCACCTTGGTCACAGGAACTGTCTCTATCAGGACGTCCCTGCAGTACCTGTTCAGAGGATTTGAAGACGGTCATGGTAAAGAGAAGGACGTTCTGTGTTAGAGATGAAGAGAGAATGAAGAAGTGATGTGAGTGAAGTGAGCAGTAACATCCGTCATACTTGAGTTGTGACTTGGTGCAGGACCGGAGCAGAGACAGCAGCAGGTGTTTCCTCTGTTTGTCTGTCCACAGATTGAACCAGTGCAGCACAAGGTTCGTCCTCTCCTCAAATAACTGAAAATGAATTGTTGGAGTTTCAAACAGTTTTTGGAAAAGTTAAACTTGTTTTTTTTTTTTGTTGTTTTTTTTTTATCATTTTACTGTACTGTAAGTGTATAGATTTTAAATTAATTTAGGCTGAGTTTATTACCCTTACCCCTGCAATGTAACTATTAAATAATGTAAATATGTAATGCATAATGTTAGCATTTTTACTATATTAAAAATATTTACTAATATTACTAACATTTTGTCGTAAATACATTGTTGAAAAGGTGACTTCTGTAAAAAGAAAGTCAAGTTAACCGAAAAGTTTAGTGCCATCTAGTGGCGTTTATGAAATTAATACCATAACGTCTATTTAATAAGGTTGGTGACGCGCATGTGTGTTTGACCTGAAGGTTGCTCTGCTTGTTATTCAGTGGAGTCCAGGAGCTGAAGACGGGTCTAGATCCAGGCCTCGGAGACTCGTAGTCAGTTCCACTGAGCTGCCAACGCTTCACTGAGTGAGGAGTCGGTGTCAGGTCCATAACCTTGGAGTTCAAAGTAGCAGCAGTAGTAGTAGTAGTAGAACTTCTATGGTTTTACTTTTACCTCCACAAATCAAGAACTTGTCTTGAAATAAGATGCTGCGAAACTAGAACTCCCTGCAAGAACCTTCAACTGTGCAGCCTAGTGGTCACCATGGAGACGCATCAACAAAAGCACCAGCATCACATTCCTTCACACTACGTGGTTCTCCATCCAAGTCACAGTGTCAAATGTATCAACATATATATATATAAATCAATCAATCAATCAATATCACATATCAATATTTCAAACAGAAGTTAAAATTAAAGAATAGTTGTAGCAGTAACTAATCAGTGTTGTTTCTAAAATGTTCTGAGCTTTTTATTACCATTATTTTCCAAATATTTTCAAGTTTAATAATTACTCAGTTGATGTATAATGTGATGACACTGTTAAGGCACTGAAGGACTGTTCCTATGAAGACGCTTTAACAAAAAAAGTCAACATATCCATTTATTAACCCATAAAACAGTCAAAGAATCCCAACATCAATACAGGTTAAATATAGTAAAGAGTGACAAAATAATAGTTTACAATCAAAGCAGCATCATATGATTGAATTGCCTCCCTCAACGTGTAAGTAAAGTAAGACAAAAATTGATTGATTGAGATAGAAAACATTAAGGCATGGGTTAAAATGATGAGATTTGACGGTAACGTTTTCTTCCGAAACAAATGAAAAAAATCACAAACAAAGAACAACACTGTTAATCACTGTGTTGTATGGATAATGTGCAAATAGGTTACTGAACACTCAGTGTGCTGGAGGTCATGTCAGGCCACTTCCATGGAGCAATCACAACAAGAAGCTCACTCACTGTCTAATCCCATTATTAACACACGTGACTTTGGTTGATTCGATTAGTTTTGATGTTTCAGATACAGTGTTAACTTACCCGGGATAATGTGTCACAAAGTGACAAGTTATTACTCTGTATATGAATGATAAACCCAGAGAAAAGCAAATGCTAAATCATAATAATCATATTTAACAGATTCACAGCTTAACAATCCACAGTCGCCCTTTTTGATAAAACTCTGTAATCCTAATTAAGTGCATGAAAATAATGCACATTCAGCAGCAGTTTCCACTCATGTTCATTACACCATTACCTTTTTTTTAATTACTTTAGATTGTATTAGACAGAGGGTAATTTGTTAAAATCAGTAATATCATAAGAAAAACCACAAGTAACTAAAAGATGACCTTGATCTAGATAGAATTAACAGTGATGTAATGATCAACGTTACTTAAATCTCACTCTGGGCCATATATACTGTATGCAGGTGCATCCTTATTAAGGCATTTCGTAACACATTCATGCTTCTGTGCAGACAGAAACGCTGGTGACCACTTCAGGAGCCATATCTGACATAAAACTGGAGTGAAATACTGCCGACAGTGAGGATGTTCCCACTTCTCACAGCTGCTTTTGTGTGGTATCAAATAAACAAAACAGCAGATGGAGCTGAGGAGGGGAAATGGAAATCAGTTACATGCTGGCCGTCCTTGGTACCTCCTGGCTGTCAGCGAGGTTCAGTTTCTGGCTGAGGAGAGAGGAGTCAAGGTAGATGACAGGTACATATCTTTAAGGAAGGAAGGAAGGAAAACAAAATCTACACAAATGCACACAATGAAATTTGACCCCCGTATTTAACCCATCACCTAAGTGAACAGTGGGCAGCTTTGAGTGCCACTAGGCCACCAATTGTCCCACTAATGCTATTGGATTTCTTTTTTTTTTCTTCTAATTATGACAAAACAGATATTAAATGGCACAGTCTGGCCAAATTGTAGCTTAAAATAATCTTAAATAGTGTCTAGATTTTGGATTTGGTCAATATTGCTAAATTTTCCAAACTAAATACTTGATTCCTGGCTATTTCTGGATCTAAAAATACACATATGAACATGAACAATACATGAGTCAGAGTGAACATTACACATGTGGTGTGTGTGTGATGGAATTTGGATCCAGTTTTTGTTTAAAACAATCACTTATGTGTCATTGACTACTAAAGAACAAGCGAGTTGTAAAGTTGAAAGGATACATAGAAGAACTCAGCTCCTCCAGCTGTAAAGAAGAAGAGAATTTGAAAGTTACTATAACATCATTCATCCTTTTATTTCATCCGTGCATCCGGATAAAGGTGTCAACGACTGCCACCTAAATCACAATGCACTGCATCAAACCTTACTGTGGTTTGAGTTCAATGAAAGCAAACCGCCTGCCAGAAATGTGTGTATTCTGTGTATATTTTATTTTTTCTCTTTTGTTTATGAAATATGTTTTTACCGCAAAATGTAAATGACTCTACAATGAACTGTGAACTAAAATTAAACTTTCTGACATGCATGAAATAAGTTGAAGGATTGAAAGGACTTTTCAGACCCTGGACTAACAACATACCATAACAGATTTAAGGAACAAATCCCACAGTGACCCTGCGCTTTAATATTTGTTTAAAGAATTGTTTCATTTAAGATCCTGCAGCTTCACTTTTCTGTGACAAATTTAACATAAAATTCTACCTGAACATTAGTTTTTGACACTTACGTTCAGTAGTAACTTCTCCATGTTGGTGTCACAGGCGATTTCATTGACGTCACCATAGAGGTCAAAGTGCAGCTGTGCCAGTTTCTCCTGCATCTCCCTCACATGCTCCATCTGGCCAATGGAGCACTCATTACCTGGAGCAAACAACAGTCAGAGCTTCTGATGTGGTTTTTTATAAAACGACAGGTTGAAAATACTAGACGCAAAAAGACTATTTTAACCCTGCATAGATAATTATTGCTGTAATTTAATAATTACCAAAGGCTTGCAGTTTCCCTGAGTGGAAGTCATTGAGGAGGCTGAGAAGACCCTTCTCCATCTCCTGTACATCTGAGACGTCAGTCAGAAAGGAGTGCTGGATGACAGGCGCTGCCTGGCCCTGGTTCTGGTTCTGACTGGCTTTACCACCTGAACCTGCCTGGGACCTGGGTTTGTCCCTGCCTCCCCTGGCAAACACAGAGTTAACGTAAAATTACTGATTATTAAAAAAAACACACATCAAGCAAGTGCAGCATAGCAAAGTCACAACAATACGTGATCTACTTACTTCCTACTTTTGCTTTTTTGGCTGGACTGTGTCCCCATGTTGCCGACCTGCCGCCCGCCAGTGGCACCGCTGTTCTTCCGGGCAGAACCTCCAGTCGGCGGCACTGTGCTGGTGGAGTTTCTGGGACTCTTTCTCTTTAGCTTTCGCTCCTCCATGGTTGCATGTTACGACAGTGCTAAACAGCGGAATTGGCACAGAACACCTGAAAACTAACAGGAGTGAAACTAGCTCACCAGCTGACATACATGATGACGTCAGCCGCGTCGATCTATAAACTAAGTGGAGTATTGAAACCAAAATGGCGGACCGTCAGAGCTGTAGAAAATGTTCTCCAGGAAATGTTTCAGCACTTCCGCCCTTTTTCTGTCTTCTTCACGGTTGCTATTACTAATAACAGAAACACATAAAAAGCACTATTGCCATCTATAGGATTATAGATGTAAGTGCAGCAAAATGCACATTGAAATTAATAAAATGTGGACTTTGTATTTTTGAGTTATTTCACGTAGTAATTGATGCTTCTATGCATCAATTGTCGTCTACACACATCATTTTATTAATTTATCAGGATCGTTCATTCATTAAAGATATACATCCATACTCCTTGAATGGATGAAATATGTTAAACGTGTTTCGTTTTTGGTTCAATTCAAGACACTTTATTGATAAAGCAGGTAATTTTTTTTACTTAACATTTTTTTAGTAAAAGGTTATTCCTAGTAAAGGTGATAACAACGCCGTCAGTAACAACAATAACATCATTGTTACACCAGATGTCAGCAACAACCTACGTATAAATAATACAGCGTACGTACGTATTGCATATGTGAGTATTTTGTAATTAAAATGTATTGTAAACGTGAAGCCAAGACAGAGTCAATCAAAAGCAACTTATTCCAGTTCTCTGTGTTTTGCAAAACATAATGTTGACCCTTCTTACAAGAGTTATTTTTAGAAACTATAAACTATCCATGACACGGTGTCCATAACAAGATCAAAATGAGTGAGAGGGTAAAAAATGTACTTAGTGTTGTTCAAAAGCCAAGGAAACACCTATAGAACTATCAAGAACAATTCTTTTGCTGGAAATGTTGCAGTAAGAAGAGCATTCAACAGCATGAATGCAACCAAATAATTATAATAATATTAACATTAATAATAGCTAGTACTCTGAGCCATAGGTGTAGCCACGGGTGGGCACGAGGGGGCCTGGGCCCGCCCACTTGTCAGTCTTGCCCGCCCCATCCAATGACAGGGCTGACCATGTCATAACGAGGGATGATGTTCATTATCAAACTTAGGCTATCATTCTTTGGGGTTGGGCCCCCCTGATTTTCTTCGGGGCCCCACCCATTTATGGGTTCTGGCTACGTCCCTGCTCTGAGCCAACCTGTGGGAAGGAAGTGGGTTGGGACGGTGCTATGATCAGTGATTTTTAGTGGCAACCTGTCAGTCTCCGCAACTGGCACCCAAATCACACTGCTCAATATTGTCAGCCTTCATGTGGGTGGTGGGCCCACTGGACTTTATATGGGTCAGGATGGTGCTATGACCAGAACCTCAGTAGAATCCTGCCAGTGGAACTTGAAGACACTAGTCTCCCACTGTGTTAAAATAATAATATGATTATGATTAATGTCATTATCATTACTGAAGTTCAGTGGTTCACTAATTATATTTTGCATACATACATTTAATTGAAATCCCCAACCTTTATCTTATTTTAAAACAACAGTGACTCTACATAAGTGTTACGAGGTCATAATGTCCATCAGTCAGTCATCTGTAGTTTTGTTGTCTTCCTCCTTGTGGGAATGTCCCCCTACAGGCTACGACAAACACATGCAGGTGATGTCATCCACTGCCTGAGTGAGTTTCCATCAGCACAGGACACTCCTGCTTCAGACTGAGGTTGGACACACACAAACACAGACACACGCTGCAGGACTATGTGAGAACTACTGGAGGAGTACAGACCAGGGAGACATCGTTCCATTGCTTTGGTTTGTCTCACTTCTCAAAAGACTGAAGATCACGTTGTAAAACTGTTAGTCCACTAATCAAGAGGTAAGTTTGATATCACACAGACAGAGACTGGTATGTTTCACTAATGTTTTATCACTATAGACAGACAGACAGGTAGACAGACAGACAGACAAACAAGTAGATAGATAGATAGATAGATAGATAGATAGATAGACAGATAGATAGATAGATAGATAGATAGATAGATAGATAGATAGATAGATAGATAGATAGATAGATAGGTAGATCTCAAAGGTATGGGGCATGTTGGTTATTTTTTTAAGACACAAAACTTCTGACATTCAAAAACCTCTAAAGTTCAAAGGTAAATTGATTATAATTTATCATAAATCTACAAAAAAGGATTGTGAATCTTGAAGATTTAAATATTATTAAATTATCATTAAGTCAATTTGCAATATAACACTATGACAGGCAAGAATGTAACCATGTATATTGAGACAAAATAATGTGTGTGTGTTTTTATGGAAGACATTTAGTCATTTTCTCAGATAAAATTCTCAATGGATTGATTGGTAGATCGGGTTTATTACTAATATAACCAAAGACTTGTGTGTTGTTCTGAGACAAACTCACAAGGGGGTTCACTTCACACAGTATTGTTTAACATATTTGTGGGTCATCAGGGAGAAATAATCAGTGTTTTCTGGTGTGTGTGTGTGTGTGGGAAGATATTAGTCTCACAAACCGACAAAGACTTCCAGGATTAACGGCCGGTGTTGATGGATATAAATTTCACTTCAGTGGAAATTCAGAAGAATCCTTTTGTCCTTCAATGTTTATTGTTGAGATGAGACTGATGAGATACAAAACCCCAAAGGACTCTGCTGTGACAAGATGGTGCCTCATCAGTCAGTCACCAATTCATCATCTAAAATTGGCAGATAGCAGACAATCAAGCAGTGGGACGATAAAAAAATGAATGAAGTGATGTTTTATTTCTTTTTTTATTCAGTTTTGAACAAATCATTAACTTATGGACTTGTTGAAATGTTAAGAACTGACAGAGAGAAACTGTCACTGATTTAGTTTCGTTTCTTTCCCCGTAAACAATATAATTCAATACATCCAGACGTTTTAAAACACAAAAAAGAAACTTACACAGTATTTCAAAATAAAAGTTAAATAAAAAGTTCAAGGGATTACGACTCTAGACTCTATCAACTGTTGATCAACGTAATATGTAATAAACTAAAATATAATATAATATAACAATGTCCCGTCAGCAAGACAGTTATGAATAAGTGTCAATTCCAAATATTTGTCTAATTTGTTTTTTTCTGGTATTGACATCTTCTGCCTTCTACACTCTGGTCAAATCTGCTGGACATGCATTATGAGCCCACAGGAAGGAAGCCTCGCAGAAGAGAGGAAGCCAAAGGCCACATGTTTAACCTTCATGCAGAAAAAAAGGGCCGACCTGCAGCCTGGGTCTGAAAACATTCATTTTAACTGAAGAGGAAGAAGTGAAAACACTGATTAAAACAAAAAAAAACAACATATGAAGAAGAAAGAAGACTTTTCAGTGTGTGTGGGTGTGTGTGAAAACACAGTCAGTGCTGAATCATGTCAGCAGCTGCTAAGAGTCAGGAAGCATCGTGTTTATTGATCCCCGGAGGTAAAACTATTGCAAACAGTGTTGAGACTTTAACCGTTTTCTCACAAACATGGTGGAAATGAGACGTTAAAATAAAATCTAGGGCGATGCACAAGATCTACACAGCACCATTTAGAAACTGGTGATGTGAAGTACTGATACTAATACTAATACTGATACTTCATAACCCTTTTTTTCATGCATTAGGAAGAATGAGGATCAGAGCCCAGATGGACCTGAGCTGTACTGTGGTTCTGTTGGTGTTGTTCCCTGCCATTAAGGTAAATCTTAAATGTTATCTCTGCATTTGCTATAGTTTAACACGCAGGTATTTCTTCAATTTCTTGTTCACCTAAATACCTGATACAACTAAACGCGCATTACCTGAAGAATACAGTGAATGAGAAAACATGCGGTGCCTAAACGCACGTTTTGTCCGTTCAAGGTCACAGGTATTGATGTCAGAAGTGAACGGATTTTAGCGAATATCAAGAAAAACCATTTTCCTGTTTTCATTATATGTGTCCAAAAATGCACTTTTATTGGAAACAGACATTAAAATTAGCAAGCGATTAAAGGTTTTATTTTTTCCGTGACTGTTGTTGCTGAATTGTACGAAACAGTTGGAATTAAAATTAATTTTCCAAAACAAATGCAGATTTTTATTGTTTTGTCCGTAGTAGCTACACCTGCTTTTAGTTACCACGTCACTGAAGCAGCAGTCTCCATAACTACAACCCAAATCACACTACACCATACTCTGAGCCTTACTGCAGTTAAGGAAGTACACTTCCAGTATACTCACCACCCTCAAGTACTTTATGTACGCTGCTCAGGACGGTGCTCAGAGCAACATGACAGCTTTTGGATTTGAACCTCTATACAAATATAAATATAGAAAAATATAGAAAAATACCGTAATTTCCGGCCGCAACTCTTGTCACACAATTTCAACCTTGCGGCTTATGCAGAGATGCGGCTAATTTATGCATTTCCTCTAACTACTCGAGCAGAAAAGGTAAGAGTGAGACAGGTGGTGTGGAGGAAGACGCAAGTCACAACCGCCAATAAACACCATAGAAGAAGGAGTTTAACGTACGGTAACACATTTTGTACATGAATAAAATTAGCATAAACTGACCCTCGTCATGGAAAATGCAAAATGTTTTCTTGTTTACCAGCAGAACTTGATTTTTGCTCTTATGAGAACCATGTATTGGCTAAATCAAGTGGATTATGAGTAAACCTGCCAGTATTTAGGGCCTATATACTGAGGAACCAACTCTGATACACATTTGATATGATCTCACATGGCCAAATATAACTATGCTGTGAACCAGATTTGGCCCTCGAGCCTTAGTTTACCTCAAATCACTCTAAATCCTGTATCTCTCTGTATTTCCACTGTAGTCTGAGCCGGTGGTGGCTTCAAGTTCTGAAGATCATCACACAAACCATGGAGAACATCCATCCAATCGACTTGAGATCACGGCAGCCCAGTTTGAGTGTTTCCAGCGAATCGTTGGAGAATCACAAAGTTCATCAAAAGCTACGGGTCAGGACTGCAGCTCAAATACACTGGTGTCCAGACCAACTGTGAGACACAGTCTGATGTCGCCGTGTGTCTTCTCTACCTTCTACAGGATCTATGTGCAACACCACTTGGGATGGGTGGCTGTGTTGGGATGAAAGTGAAGCAGGTCGGACAGCGGAGCAGAACTGTCCAGACTATTATCATAACTTTGACCCCAACGGTATATTTCATTCGCTTTTTATAAATATATGAAAGTCTGTGATATGAAATATACACGTTTGTTAGTTAGATTGATGAACTGTCTGAGCTGTATCCTTGTTCTAATCTAATGTTTTTTGTCAGCTTTTGCATTTAAAGTCTGCTCAGAGACAGGTGAGTGGGGACGTCATCCAATCAGCAACCGCACATGGACCAACTTCACAAGTTGCACCAGGAACATAACGCATCACACTGCGGTAAGAAGGAGTCTGTCTGGAGACCAAATGCACGAGAACATGTCAAAATTATAAATGTTTATTGGTTTTTGACGCGTCCTTTCTGTTCCAGGCGGCCATGTCCCACTTCTACTTGGTCATGATTGGCCAAGGACTGTCTCTAGTGTCTTTGCTCATATCATTGGCTATATTCTTTTATTTCAAGTAAGTGTGAAATTAAATATATAAAAGTCGAAACAACTTTAAAAAATACCTAAAGTTGACTGGGAAGGTTGCAAAGACTTTTATTTTGAAACTTAAGTTCTCTACTCTAACTCCAACTACGTCCATGTCCAGCCATGAATTTCCTCTTTGTCTCCTACCTGGTAGCTCCTTCTCTAGGATCATTCTTCTACCAGTGTATCCACTGTCCCTCTTCTGAACCTGTCTCTTATACACATCTAGATGTGTATAAGAGACAGGTTCCGGCCTGCAGGGGGAGCCTGTGTGAATTAATCAGATGGAACCTGGCTGTGATTTATTTGAGCCGAGCTTTGGCTAAGACTTTCAACAGAAGTACAATCCAAAACAGTTTTTGTTCGATGTTCCATGACAGGTGAACGTTTATTATCTGTCTCTTATACACATCTGTTTGTCTGGAGACCAAATGCACGAGAACATGTCAACATTATAAATGTTTATTGGTTTTTGACGCGTGCTTTCTGTTCCAGGCGGCCATGTCCCACTTCTACTTGGTCATGATTGGCCAAGGACTGTCTCTAGTGTCTTTGCTCATATCACTGGCTATATTCTTTTATTTCAAGTAAGTGTGAAATTAAATATATAAAAGTCGAAACAACTTTAAAAAATGCCTAAAGTTGACTGGGAAGGTTGCAAAGACTTTTATTTTGAAACTTATTTTTAAGTTCTCTACTCTAACTCCAACTACGTCCATGTCCAGCCATGAATTTCCTCTTTGTCTCCTACCTGGTAGCTCCATCTCTAGGATCATTCTACTACCAGTGTATCCACTGTCCCTCTTCTGAACATGTCCAAACCATCTCAATCTGTCTTCTCTAGCTTTTTCTCCCAACCTTCCTGGCTGTGTTGTCCCTCTAATCACCTCATTCCCAATCCTGTCCATCCTTGTCTCTCCTAAAGAGAACCTCAGCATCTTTAACTCCTCCACCTCCAACTCTGTCTCCTGTCTTCTACCTATACCTAGTGTCTCTAATCCATCCAGTGGTCTCACAACTGTCCTTTAAACCTTTCCCTTTGCCTTAGCTGTAAATATAATAAAAATGACAGTGTCATTAATGGGTTAATTTAAAAAGTTATTCCGAGTAAATGTCCTTAAACGTCCTTTTTCCTCCTGCCTTCAGAAGCCTGAGCTGTCAGAGAATTACACTCCATAAAAACCTCTTCATGTCCTTCGTCTTGAACTCAGTCATCACTGTTGTTCTGCTGAACACAGTCACAGAGAAACAGGGCAACAACAGTCAAGACAATGTGAGTCGTGAATCTACTTCCTGTTGGGCATTTGTGTTTTGTACGAGAAAAAAATCTAAAAGTCTAAAACATCTGACTGTTGTCTTTCCAGATAAGCTGTAAGCTGGTGATGTTCGTCCACATGTATCTTCTGAGCTGTAACTACTTCTGGATGCTGTGTGAAGGAATCTACCTCCACACACTGATTGTGGTGGCGGTGTTTGCAGAGAAACAACACCTTATATGGTATTACCTGCTCGGCTGGGGTGAGTTCATCACTGCAACAAAGGCTTTATTACTGGACTACAAAGGCTAGGACTGGGGTGAAGACGTCTGGGACGTCTGGGAGACTGAGGCTGAAGGTGTTCTTCTGAGTTTGCAAGAAAATTGTTAGAAGAAAGAGATGGCATCTGTCAGAAAGTAGGAGAAACTGTGATATAGTATGAGAAAGTCAGGAGTGGCAGAGAAGTATGTGAGTGTTGTGTTGTCAGTGAGACAGACAAACAGACCTGTACCAACAGTTGGCTGTGCAGGCAGAGTGCCTGATGGGTTCAAGGTTGTAGTGAATGTACATCAGGCATCAGCTCCAGGCAACAGGTGATCCAGGAAGAACGTTCAGTTGACATTGATGTTTAAAGATTATAAAACCTGAAATGGTGGAATTTTGGCCAGTGAGGCAAAATATATATATATATGAATATATATATTAGGGGTGTGGCCAAAACGATTCATTTGTACAACCCTAATATATTTATAGTGTATATTAGGGGTGTGACGATTCACTCACATAACGATCTGATTCATATCTCGATTCACAGGCTACGATCCGATTCGGGAACGATTTATAAAAAATTTTAAACTATCGATCCAGTTCGATCCGATTCGGTTCAGTTTGATCCAAACCGATCCAAAACAATTAATCTGCACACCCCTAATATATATATATTTATATATTATCATAAAGATGGTAACATCTGGGGGCCTCACCTGATGACTAGACACTTTTTACATTGCAGGCTTTCCTCTGGTGCCGGTCATCATTTACTCCACTGCCCGACACTTTTACTTCAATGACAGGTGAGTCACAAAGTTAAATGAAGACAAAACTGGCAGATATTATAAAACATGTCAGCGTTTTATATCATCCAACAGTGTAGCAGCAGCCTTCAGGTCACTCTGCAGAAGAAACTTCTACTCATTCTTAACTTTTTCTCTCTTTTTTTATATATATATATCTTTACGTTTTTATTTATCCATTTCTGGATGGATTCTCCCGAGGGATAAATAAAGTTTTATCAATCTATATCTGTATGTTTTGACAGGTGCTGGGTCAGACCCACCTCTTTACTCTACATCATCCACGGCCCCATGTGTGCTGCTCTGGTGGTGAGAACTCAAATAACAATCAAAGCGTTGCATTCATTTATCAATCAAATCAACTTAATATATATATATTTTTATATTCCTTCAGGTGAATCTGTTCTTCTTGCTCAACATTGTGCGCGTTCTCATCACCAAGCTGCGAGTGACCCATCAGGCCGAGTCCAGTCTGTACATGAGGGCAGTCAGGGCCACTCTCATCCTCATTCCATTACTGGGGATACAGTTTGTACTCGTTCCCTACAAGCCTCAGGACCAGTGGGCCACTGAGATCTACATGTACATCATGGAGATCCTCATGCACTACCAGGTCAGTTCAGTGAAGACTATCTTGACTGTGTTTGTCCTTAGTCTCTCAATAACATATTTTTTCCTTCTCTCTCAGGGATTTTTGGTTTCAACGATATTCTGCTTCTTCAACGGAGAGGTGAGCTGGACCTCTTACTTGTTGTGTTACTGTCTGTATATCAGCTGGAAGTGTTAGGAGTGATAGTAGAGTAAAGGAAAATGTTTACAGGACAGTTGTAAGACCAGCTATGATGGATGGATCAGAGACACTAGGAATAGGTAGAAGACAGGAGACAGAGCTGGAGGTGGAAGGAGTTAAAGATGCTGAGATTATCTTTAGTAGAGACAAGGATGGACAGGATCAGGAATGAAGTGATTAGAGGGACAACACAGACAGGAAGGTTTGGAGAAAAAGACAGATTGAGATGGTTTGGACATGTCCAGAGGAGGGACAGTGGAGACATTGGTA
>JAFBJS010006702.1:22800-49987 GCA_016785265.1 Paraplagusia blochii
ATGCAACTATATTTGATTAGGAAATATTTTCTCAGTGAAGACAACAACAATAAACTCAAAGTCATTGATACAAGATTCTAACTTTTTATACCGGTTAGCAGAAATTTATAGGCTGCACTTGAGAAATCCTTGTTGTGAGCATGCACAGTTTATTGGGGTAGGAAGATTTTATAGGTAGGAAAATACTTCAGAACACTGGAAATGTCATTAATTAAGGGATTTTTATCTGCCACAACTTCACGACCGGTCCGTAAAAAAAAAACACTCCCTCTTGCGATCAAAACAACTCTCTGAGACAGAAATGAGCAGTTAGCATGGCACAGGTCACACAACTTTTATGGAACGTTGGAACAGGTTCCTCTGTCCCACACTGGGGAATGTTATCGCATTTTTATTTCCAAGCTATGGTCAGGTAGTAGCTGGAAGATTGAAAGGCTGCTGGTTTCAGCCTCCGTTTAGCTTCATGTGCAGCATTTTTACATGATGGGGTAACCAAACAAGGGTTAGCTTAGCATAACAAAAACACTATAGTACAGGTTTCACCAAACTTTTTAATACTGAAAGCCACTTCAAGGTCACTTAGTGATACAAAGAGCTACTTGTTTGCCTGGCACCGTCCCCACTCACAGCTCCCCAGGCGCTCATAGCTGCCCACTGTTGCCCACTTTGGTGACCAGGTGACACCAGGCACCAGGTTGAGGAGCCCAACTATAGTAGTTTCAAGGTCTAGAAACTACTGGATACTTAACTTTGAAATACATTAAAAACCAGCCGGACGAGTTGAAAACAAGATGGACGCCCTCCGTAAATGTATCGCCGCACTAGCTAGCCGGTTAGCTGCACTTTTGAAGCTGACAATACAATAGCTATGCTTATAGGAAAGGCAAATTTTGACTATGAAATCTCAAACTGCAGCCACTACTGACACTAATGTTATCTATGTATAGAGTATATTGTATTGAGAATTCTGTTTAGGTTTTTTTAATTACAAAACAATGTTGTTGTTCTTGTTGATGGAAGAGAAAAAATATTAGCTTTTCTTTAATGTGAAGATTTACAGGATTGAATGTCGGCGACAAACTAAAGAAAGAAGCGAAACATTGTTCGATTTCTTTGTTATGGTTGAACCTTTGGTCAAATAAGGCTAAGAAATGACCGTCATTGCCAGATATATGGCACAAAAATCCTGTAACATACGTGGACCAAAATATTTATTTACCACAGCAGTGAATATTCCTGTGTCATTAACAGTACATGAATCTCAGAAATGATAGATCCTGATGATGAACACTGAAAAAAAGTTTCTGTATATACGTTTGCATCACTTTAATGATGCCCTCATGGTGTAAATAAAAAGAAAACGCATCAAATAGAAGTTTTTTTTTGAAGTGACAGAACTTTTTCTTGCTTTTCTTTTATGTAAAGATGTCTTACATACGTTTTACACTCACTAGGATTCCTTTTGCACTAAGACAAAGGGAAGCAAATATATTTTCCTTTGCACCACATTTAATTAAGGGTGGGATTTCCTTTGTCTGACTTGAAAAAATGTTTCCCACAGAAATGAATATTGTTCCCAGACAAAGCAGGGTGTGTTGGGTGTCTGTTCCTTATCCCGAAGCATATGTATGTGAGCAGGTAGAGCGAGGAAGTCCCAGAGGAAAAGTGTAGAATCTCTACATCATCTATTGAGCTCCGAGAAAAAAGAAAAACCTGTTACGTATTACATGGTGATTTTGTTGCCTTGTCTGTTGAACAAAAGCCGCCCTGATCAGAAACATGTGTGCGTTGCCTGCATCACGTAGCGTTTCGGAACTTTTCCACGGCTGTCATAGCTGTGACATCAGTCGTCCTCAGACTCGTCTGAGTGTCTGTGCTGTTGGACGGAGTCTGGTGCATTATCAACGCAGTCATTGTGAAAAACTTGGCAGAGCTGCAGGCACGGCGTTAGTTTGTCTCCTGTTGTCCTGCCAGTGTCTAAGGAAAAGGTTCTCAGGGACACATGAACCCACCTGGGTCACGTGGTCTCTCCTTATGACAATTTCTGCAGAATTATTTTGCATAGAGGATTTTCTTTTTTTTTGGTCAGTTTAGGTAGCCATTGAGAAGCATTATTTATTTTATTTTTTGAGTCCATTCTGGGAAACAGGGAAACATTTTCCTTGATAATCCATGTTTGCCAGATTATCCATAGTGCAGCAATTAACACGCCTGCCCCAGCAGAGTCTTAGGTTTGATTCCCAAAGGAACCACAAGCTTGATAATGTTACTCCTCTTCTTAAAAGTGTCTGCTTGTTGCATAATTGTAATGTTAAAAAACAAACTGTAATTCACATTTTGATACAAACAAATATAGTCTAAAAATTGAAGGACACTTCAACTATGGTGCTGTCTTATCAGTCCACAGTAGGGTCTGATTACACTAACCAAGGGGTGGGCAAACTAAGGCCCGGGGGCCACATGCGGCCCGTTGAGCCTTTTAATGCGGCCCACCATCCCTGTCCAAATGAAATAATTTATTTATATTATAATTAAACTTCCGACTTTTCCCTACAATGCCTGCATTTTCCCAGTAGATGACATAATAGGCTGTTAGAAATGTAGTATTTTGGGTTTGATACACGAACGCTCCATCTCTCTGCTCTTGACTCTGCCCCGTGTCCAATTTTAGGAGAAATTGTGGCCCGCAGGTCAAAAAGTTTGCCCACCCCTGCGTTGAGCCTTTTAATGCGGCCTGCCATCCCTGTCCAAATTAAATAATTTATTTATATTATAATTAAACTTCCGCCTTTTCCCTACAATGCCTGCATTTTCCCAGTAGATGACATAATAGGCTATTAGAAATTTAGTATTTTGGGTTTGATACACGAACGCTCCATCTCTCTGCTCTTGACTCGGCCCCGTGTCCAATTTTAGGAGAAATTGTGGCCCGCAGGTCAAAAAGTTTGCCCACCCCTGCACTAACCTGTCCTTACTACAGAGGGTTAGCCCCTGTCGCATATGTCCTATATGCAAACACAGGCGAGGACGTACTATACACGAGGACGACATAAGCCAGGAGTATTTTGTTAAGCTATCATAGTTGTTTGAGAAAAAAAAAAAAAAAAACACCTCCCCCTTATTTACCTCAGTGGAAATCACAGCATTGCCTGCTTCCTGTTTCTAAGAATACATGGCCATTGAACTCTTGGTCCGTCAGCCCTTCTGGGCTGGTAGCAAACACTTCCTCAGTATCACATTTAATGCTTGTTTACAGGCCCAGCTTCCGCATGCCTCCCCTGAAACTTAAAGGCTTTAGCCGATGTGTTTGTTGAGCGAGCGCCGCGTTGGTAGAGGCCTTGTGGGTTTGTCAAGGACATTTCCACAGGATGTGGGCCCACACGTGCACGTGTTGGTGCCCCACACTCTGGGTTTCTGATGATGCCGAGCATGTGTGACTGTGGGACTGGAACTGAAGGAAACCGACCCAACATCTGCTCCACATGATCGCATCCAGCTTTGGGTTTGGCACAGGGACGGATTTTAGTTTCCCCTCGAGTGAAAAACAGACTAATAAATAAAAAAGACAACACTTTACAGCTTACAGACAGTTACTGTGTAATCAGGGATTTGTTAATACGCCACAAATATATTAATTTGAAATAATTAACAAGTGATTGTTAGAAATGGAAACAGAAAAATAATAAATGAATTGACAGAAGAGAAAATTACCAGCCTTTTAAATAAAATAAACATAAAAGTTTTGCATTCTAATGTGTCCCTTAATTTAACAAGGGAACTCCTGGGAGATTCCTAAAGTTCTACCTATCCTTCTATAAGTTTTTCCTCTTTTCCTTTCATCTTGTTCCTTTTTTCAGGGGTTGCCAGAGCGAGTCAACATTTTCCATCTCCCCCTGTCCTCTGCGTCTTCTACTCTGACTCCAACTACCTCCATGTCCTCCCTCACAGCATCCATCAATCTCCTCTTTATCTCCTACCTGGTAGCTCCATCTCTAGGATCATTCTTCTACCAATGTCTCCACTGTCCCTCCTCTGAACATGTCCAAACCATCTCAATCTGTTTTCTTTAGCTTTGTCTCCAAACCTTCCTGTCTGTGTTGTCCCTCTAATCACCTCAGTCCTCATCCTGTCCATCCTTGTCTCTCCTAAAGAGAATCTCAGCTTCTTTAACTCCTCCACCTCCAACTCTGTCTCCTGTCTTCTCCTGTGATCAGGTAACATTTCACAAAGTAAAAGAAAACAATGCTCTTACACAATAATGGTATATTAACCATTTTGACATTTTGTGTTGGACATATCTGAGATGTTGGAGAGACAGAGAGAGACCGAACAATATGCTTACAACTAAAACTTTCCGCTACAAATATAAAAATATACATAAAAAAATGAATATATTAAACTTAGAAAAATCCAACATGACTAGGAAGACTTTATGGCAGGGGTGGGCAAACTTTTTGACCTGCGGGCCACAATTTCTCCTAAAATTGGACACGGGCCGAGTCAAGAGCAGAGAGATGGAGCGTTCGTGTAAGCTAAGATAAATGGCAAGTAAAAGTCATGTATCAAACCCAAAATACTACATTTCTAACAGCCTTTACAATGCCATCTACTGAGGAAATGCAGGCATTGTAGGGAAAAGTCGGAAGTTTAATTATAATATAAATAAATTATTTCATTTGGGCAGGGATGGCGGGCCGCATTAAAAGACTCAACGGGCCGCATGTGGCCCCCGGGCCTTAGTTTGCCCACCCCTGCTTTATGGCAACAATTGAGGCTAAACTTATGACCATAAACCCCCCAAAGAGGCTCATGTCACCAAGACATTAACAAGAAAACTACATTAATGACGTTGAGAAAGTAGGTGTGGCAGATTACCAGGTAAAATCATTGAAACAGGTCAAATTAAAAAGAGTTTCCAGAAGTTTCCAGTCTGGGGGTAAAAAAACGAGAAACCTGGTTGTGATTATGGGTTTTTCTCATATACTTATATTTATAGTTTTCTCAGGATCCGCTGTGATCTTCTGATAGATCCACTTACGATGGACTACTGCAACCAAGGGTGATTTTTGCTATTGGATTTGCACAGATTTTACAGTTGTCTAGTTGTCTATTAACATAATACGGTAAAAGCTGTGATGCACCTATGATGCAACAAGGCAGGAAGGTATGATTGGAATGCAGTCAAGGACAGATTTTTATGGTCTTGATCCAGGAGAAAGATGACTTCATGTGTGGATTATGTTCACCTTACTGGTCATTTATAGGAGAAGACAAACCATCTTCCTTCTACTGTGACATAATATCTGTAATAAACTCCAGCAGTAAAAACACAGGATGTGTTAATCCTTAAGGAATATGTTTGTTCTAACCCTGAAAAGGGTTTTGTCCACATCCATGTGGACTAGATGTGAACGGACTGACTCACATCTGGACCAGAGAGTGATCACGGCACTGGTTCAAGTGTAAAGATGTGTCACTCTGGAGAACAATGGGATGAAGGACTTTTTGGCTCTGTGCTGGAGGGTGTGGAGGACGAGCTGAAGATGAGCTGCGTACATGGGCGTATGTGCACCACGACCTGGGCTCTGGGTGGGGGCCACAGGAAACACAGTGAAGCCCTGTTTGGGAGTCAGCGCGCGAGAGGAGCAGTGGGTGGTGTTAAATATGAGAACTCATCGTGTCATCGCACTTATTCAACTAGATCTCCTTTATTAGGGAGGTGCAATATCAACGTGCAGATATCAGCTTTGCTAGCATTGTCTAAACTTAACTTCTGATTCTGATAAGGACAGATTCCGATATCAGCCTGGTAAAATTAACAATTTATCTGTACTAACCACAAAATAAATGAATTAAATGAGCTGTAATGCTGCCATCTAGTGGCTTCTATTTTCACGTACATTAAATGTCTTTAAATGACACCCAGGTGTTGTGATACCTTGTCAATAATAACAGACAACTCTTTAGTTCCATCGTGACCTGGAATTTTTAAGGTTTCATTTGGAGAAGTATTCTGAAAGAAGATGTCTCTGGTCAAAAAGAGGAGATCTGATCAGTCTTTGCAGTTTCTTCAGGCACCATAGCTACGGGGACATGATGTCCTCAGATACATAGCGACCCAGATCTACCCCTTACCCATATAAGGTGAAAACTTTGGCGGTAAAACAGAGTTATAAGGACAGTGAAGACATTGGTAGAAGAATGATCCTACCAGGTAGGAGACAAAGAAGAGATTGGTGGATGCAGTGAGGGAGGACATGGAGGTAGTTGGAGAAGATATAGAGGACATGGGGAGATGGAAAAGGATGATTTGACTTTGTAGTTGTTGTTTCCTCTAAAAGAAATGTTTTTTGCTTTAATCTTTGAGGTTTTAAAGTGTGAATCCAGATGATGTTTTTGTCTCTGTACTGTACAACGATGACATTTCTCGTCTACGTCCATCCACTCTGAATGTCAAACATTTAGATCCCGACTCATCTAAAATACCTGAACCAGGTCCCTCCAAGCTGTGAGGAGCAGACCTCCCGCTGAACTTCTTCTCCACTCTCGTCTTCAGCATCATCCTGCCAACAGGAACTCCCTCTACCGCTCCCTGCTTCCTGTCATTGTTCTTCTTGCTGCCACTGGACCCAGGCTCCTCCCAGGATCTGGGGGAAAAAAGGTGGGATGTTTCAGCTCAGCGTCCCATTTCCCGTTCCATCGGCATCCACTCTAGTGTTGGAAGAGGGTTGTGTCTGTGTGTCACTGTCAGAGTGTGTGTGCGTGTGTGTGTGTTGGCCGCCATCTTTAGAAAAAAGGCTGGACTGTGGATTTCAAGTGCAGCACGTCCTGAATCCAGACAGATTTACAGACTGGTACCGTGACAACACCAACCTATATCACACATATACAATGAAATGTCACGTTGAAGATGGATCACACTTCAGCCTCTTAATATTCAGACTAATAAATGAACAATGAGACCATATAAACAGGAAAACCACGGCCAGAGAGGGAGCCATGTTACAGTGAGACTTCATGTGCCCTGATGGAGGAAACAAGAGAGAATCATGATCCAGGTGAAACCACCAGAGACCTGACAGATGCATGAAGTGTTCGGTAGATGGTCATGTACCAGAAGAAGAGAGGAGTTGAACATTGGTTGATAAAAAGCTGATCTTTCTGGTTCCAATCACACATCTGAAATGTAAGTTCAGTCAATGGAGTCAGTGATGCTGTTATCATCACTATAACTTCAAAAAACTACCAAAAATTACTACTTCTGTATCATATATAACTTAATTTTACATTTTTCTGACTTTACTTTTCATTTATTTTGGACAATCTGCGCTTAAACATTGTAAAATGGTTTCTTTAAAGTTCTTGAGAACTTTCAATCTAGGGTGAGAGCTGAGACCATGGCAGAACATCAGTATTCGTACAGTTAATTATACGGACGTCCAATATATCGGTCCACCAATAAATATCTCTCTCTCCCTCGTTAAATACGGTAAAGAACAGACAAGAGCAGAAGAAATCCGTCTTCACGGAGTTCATCATCTTGGAGAATCAGCCACTCTTTCCCGTTCAGAACACCGTTTTTTACTAAACGTATAGAGTTTCTGACTAACTGTATTTCAAATAAATATTCCTGGGACATTTCCAAGTTAAACGCCGTTCGGTGTCGTCTCTCATGTCATCAACGAGAAGAGTCGTTTCCATTGTGACGATGCTGAAATGTTTTTTTCTCTCATTAAAGAGGGTTTTTTAAATGGGCACAGACAGAAACATGAGTTTTTTTGTCTTATTTATTGTGGTAAATGTGCATACATTCAGAAGTTTGTCTACACCACATACTAAGGTCAACTGCGTACCTTCTTTTTTAGTGGGATTATTATTCTGGCATCATGTCCAATCCTTTCCCAGGATCCTTACCCCAGTGATCTTCAAGTGGTTTGTAGAGGGGGGGCGTGGGGGCGAGGGGCTTTGGGAGGTGGACAGGAAGGAAAAGGAGTAGCTGGAAAATCTCATCCAGACTCCTCCACCAACTCTTCAGTTGTCCACTTTCAAGCCATGAGGTCATGAACATCAGAGTGAAGAACACAAAGAACTGAGGACCTTGAATGTGATAAAGTTCACAAAAACAGAACAGTGTGAAGACGCGACTCAACTGTGGGACAAATGACCACAAATATATTCACTGATATTTAAAGGTACAGATATGTTGGAGCTGTGAGTATTTGACTCGTCAATGATAGATGCATTGATGCATCACTTGACTGAAATACACCTTTTTGTCTCAAATATATCACTTTAAAACATGTGTGTCAAAGCTCTGGCTCGGGGACCATATATGGCCCAGAGAGTAATTATATTTGGCCCATGAGATTAAATCATATGTGTTTTAGCATTGGCCCTGCAGTATATAGCACCGATATACCAGCAGGAAAGTACTTTTAGTCCACTAATATCACACAAGTATTGTCAATGGAGATTGACCAGTCATCCGGGTAATGGTCAAGGTGAAAGAGTTTTGTCCAGGCAACTGGACATTAAGGTCTCATCCAATAGGCTTCTTCAGTTCTACAGCAACATATGGTACATTGTACCATGTTGCTTGTTGCTGTGATTTTTATTTTTTTTTATTAAAAACAATTTGGAAAGGCTACAGAAAATAAAACAAAATAAGAGATTAATACTGATGTTTGTTTTCTTGGTTAATTTATTTTTTTCCTCTTATCTGTTGCCAGGTTGCAAGGGCAACAGTCTCCACGACTGCAACCCAAATCACACTGCTCCATACTGTGAGCCTTCCTGTGGGTGGTGAGCCCAATGGAAGTTATACGAGTTGAGACATTTTTATTTTATTTTAAAGTGAATTTCCCATGTTTTCCTATATTGAGGTTAATTTTTATTACAAACGTGACAGCAGACTTTGTCCCAGTTTTTAGTTTTGACAAATTCTGCCAAATTCAGTTTGGCTGCTTTAATTCACGACAGTTTTTATGTGAAGTGACACATGGTTGACAATGTCAGCATTTATAAATATACTGACTCTGCATCATAAATGGTGAGAATCATGGGACCGGAGCTGACTACACGAACGCTAATTATTTTTGGAACTCTCCAGTGAATAAAACACCTTGGCCAAACTTTACAAACTTCCGATCATCCGGGTCAGAGGTAAAAAAAAATAAGAATAAATTTCCTGCCTTATCCAAGGTGTTCGATGATAGCACAGAACAGATGGTGCGTTATTTTATGTAGCGATGCTAAAGAAGCACTTTCCCCCAACATTTACCACTCGGACATGAAAATAGCAGCCCCCCAGGCTAAAAATGACCACCGTGGACAGATGTGGAGCGAGGCTGAGCCCAGCAGGAAACGGTGAGAGTGTCACGTCTTTCAGTGAATGTTGAAAGAAGAGGTCGCCCCTGAAAAATGTGTTACCTGAACTCTGACCACTCTTCCGGTTAGGGCGTCTTCATGCTGCCGCTCTCTCTCTCTCCCCCTCTCGGATTCTTTATTTTCTTTTCCCTTTCCACCTCTTTAGCTCTCACACACACCCACATGCAAAGAGTCACACTGAAACAAGGCAAAAGACTGGTTTTTAACTACTATACACAGTGTTATTCCAAGGAATTTGTATAAACCTTAAATAAAAAATAGTTTTGAAAAGGTAAATGAAATGAGTTATTCTTTTAAACATTGAAATTTTACTGATTTTTTTTTACCTGCAGCATCGAATTTAAGTGTTGAAAAACCTCTTCACAGGTGAAAACACTTTGCTGTAATTTCAGGCTTGGGAGGAGAGAATGTTGTCTCCCTCTAGCGGTTAAGTAGTATCAGACGCAGGCTACCAAATACAAATCCACTCTTTTATGCTAAAAGGTTAAACTACATTTAAATAAAAAAAATAACTTGTTTGAAATCCAAAAATACCTAAAAAATTTATTTAGTAAATATTTAAAAAATCATTGATTCAAGAAGTTGAAAAACTGTGTTTTGAAGCACCAAAAAAACACATTAAGAAATTATTTTGGTAAATAATAAGAAAACAAATCTCATTGCTGAACTTTGGAAAAGTAGATATCAAATCTTTTTAATTCAAATTCAACAGCAATGTTTTGCTGCTCATGAGGGGAAACCAGAGGTTTATTCAGTTTATATTTCCACATCTACAATTTTCCACATCTACATTAAAAAAACAAAAAACAAAATAAAAAGTCGCAATTTACAGCCATCCGTTGCATTTACACTGTTATGAAGGAGATATAAAAGGTTTTTTTCTGTCATTTGCGTCTTAATTTTGCAGAAAATAATAATTTAGTTTTCAGCATGATTTATATTTTCTTAAAATCATAATAAAACTTCCTATCCAGACCTTTTCACATGCAAAAACTGGAAAGAAAACTCCATAAATAAAAAGTAAGGCCATGTCCCGGGAATATAGACATCACATTGTTAGAAGATTGAATATTCCTGTTTTTTTTTCCAGTTTTGCAGCCTAACAGTCAGAACTACACAGCTCTCTTCCTCTCTATCCTTTCTTTTTATTTTTTTCCACCCACATGTAGGTATTTCCCTGCAGAGTACTTCAGTCTCCACATTGTAAAAAAAATGTACTGGTGGTTTGAATAAATAAGCTCAGTATCCCATCAGTCCCACATCACTGGTGTGTGTGCAGTTCCAGCAGATACACAGTAAACGGAGATGGCAGCCATGTTGGAAGTCCATCTGTTTATGAGTAGCACACGGCGCCGATGTCCAGGCCAAACTCTTGATCAGGCTTTCCAATGTCCATGGGAGCAAAGTCTACGATGGGGAGCCTGGTTGGGGTCTGAGTCCTGAACTCGATCACTGTCTGGCCCCAGGTTCCATCTGGTTGCTACAGTGAAGAACACGACACTTAATGTCTGCACTTCTGCATTTACCTTCTGGATCAAATATAGATTTTCTGTCTCACCGAGCATCCGTCCTGGATGATGGAGTATCTTAGCCTGCTGTTGCCTTGGGCTCTCAGCTCCTGACCATTGGTACCTTTGAAGATCAGGGCTTTCTTCAGGTTGTTGTTCTTGTCGTCTTTGTAGGCCACACTGTTTCTACAGTGGTAGGTGACATTCTGGTGCGACTCTTTGGACAAAAGCTGCAGCAGCTTCATTTGGACAGCCACAGAATTGGGCTGCTCTCCCTTGGATCCATATGTGATCTACAAAAAAAGACGTGGATCTCATACAGTTACAACAGAAATTATACTCAAATAATAAAAAATAATCAGTGTTTGACGCCTTACTTTAGATCCACTGTTCATGTCGGCTCCAAACCAGACGGGTTTGTTGGCGGTGGGTGTGGACTTGGTCCACCAGGCTTTGCGGGGAACGTTTGAGGGGTTTGCTGAGATGCAGGTTTCTCCTGTTTCCATGTTGCAGAAAACTCTGATGGCGTCTTTGGTGCTTCCTTGGTTTGGATCAAGCCAATAATCACCTGTCAAAAAAAAAAAAGTATATAGAAGTATGAAGAACACACTGTCAAACATCCCTTCTTTCTAATGTTGCATAAAACAAAAAAAAACAACAGTCTTCCCACCGCTCTTTTTCTGTGGGTAACAGAGCTTGATGTCCTGGCAGGTTTTGGCGGGGTTCATTTTGCTTCCATCAGGGCTACGCAGGTTCTGCAGATGCCCATTGAGGGTCTTCAGTGTGGCCTGAACACCGGTGTCTGCATGAAGGATGTTCTTATTAGGAAGGGCTTCGTCTTCGTTAAATTCTGGCGGCGGTGGAGGACCCGCCTCTGCGTCGTACTCCGCAAACTCTTCAAGTGGCACGCCTTTCGTGTCATACGCCATCTCAGCAAAGAGGTCTTCCACGGCTGCAGTCGGAGGTCCTGGGGGGCCAGGAGGACCAGGGGGTCCGGGTTCACCAACTGGTCCCTGTTAAAGTCAAGGAAGGACAGTCTCATAAATTCCTATTGTGTAAGAAAAGACAAGTCTCACTCAGGCACGGGCAAACTAGGGCTCGGGGACAGGATGTGGCCCATTCAGCTGAGTCATCCGGCCAAATTATCGTCCAAATTATATATTGAGTTTGTATAAACTAAATAAAGCAGAGGAGGCTAAAAAAAATTTTAGCCTTGTAGCATTTAGACACAACATTAAATGTCCTTTATCTTAGTTCACACGGATGCTCCGTCCATCTGCTCCTTTTTAGGACCAGTTGTGGCCCAGGAGTCCAAAATGTTTCCCGACCTGATCTACCTGATCAATGTTACATGTATGGCACCTGTTCTCCAAGGTCTCCAGGAGATCCTCTGCTTCCAGGAGCACCCATTGGTCCAGGTTGGCCAATGTGTCCCTCTTTACCAGGAGGACCTGTGACTCCGGGAGGACCCTGGAAGAAGGTATTAAAATGTCAATGAGACATGGGAAATATATAGTAAAAAAAATGTATTTGGACCTTGATTGTGGACACATACCCTGGCTCCAGATGGTCCAACTATACCTATCATTCCCGCGTCACCAGTGGCGCCCTGAAAAAGATCGTTAAAATGTGATTTGTTGACTGACATGAACATGTCAAGAACATGTCTCTAAAGTTCAAAGTAGAAACAAAGACGACCCATAGTTGAGATCCTATTTTCCTTACTGTGTTGCCAGGAAGACCATGAAGACCAGTGAAACCTCTGTGTCCCTTCTGACCCCTCTCTCCTTGGTCTCCAGGAGCTCCCTTCTCTCCCTGTGGCCCTTGAGGGCCCTACACAAACAGAGAAAAGATGACATTAATACACAAATACATGGATTTCAACATGGTAAAAAGTGGCAATACACAATTTAGGAGCTCATATTTACCACTTTGCCTCGTATACCAGCTGCTCCTTGTGGACCAGCAGAACCTTTAGAACCCTGGATTAATAAGTGAAAAAAAAGAGACCAAAAAGACAGAGAGACAGAGAGACAGACAGAGATGTATTAATCCCTCTAACTCAAACCTTACTTGTAAAATCACTGGAACACAACTGACTAAAATAATCCGAGGAGTATGTTCTTACAGGATACTAGTATTCTTTCATTACTGGACTCACCTGTGGACCGATTAGTCCTGGACCACCTGTGAATCCCACTGGACCCTCTGTACCAGAAGAACCGGAACCACCAGCCAGACCCTCAGGACCGGGCTCTCCTCTATCTCCCTATGAACCGACCCACTCCAATTATTAGAGCTTCATTGTGATATTATAGGTTTACATTATATTGATTTTTTTTTTTTTTGACTCACCCTTTGTCCCAGAACACCATCTTTACCAGCAACTCCTTCTTCTCCAGCGACACCCTGAATGCAGGTGTAAATAAATCAGTCATCAGCCAAAAAACACACTTTTTTATGTAACCACAATTTCAGACAAACCTCTGGGCCCGGGTCTCCTCTGGGGCCAGTGGCACCAGGCAACCCAACTCCACCAGCTGGTCCTTTGCTACCCTGTGTACCAGGAGCACCAGGTTTTCCAGGTTGGCCCTATGGAGCAAAAAACAAAACATCTGCAATATTTAGGTCATAGTTTTTATGTTAAAATTCACTTTAACTAAAACATATTGATTATCAATTCTAGAAAAAGAAGTGTTTTTAATGACACATGCTGTAGATATAGTGCCAGCTTGTGGCCTAGTGGTTAAGGAAGCGGACTTGGGTCGGCAAGGTCCCCAGTTCGACTCCCTGTAAATGCAGAGGTCACATTTCGTTGTGTGAATCGCAATGATTAAGTGATTTAACATTGTGCCAGGTTGACTTTGTCATTGTTTTTTGAAGAAGAAAGTGAAGAAAAGCTCGATTGTTGAAGCATTAGAATCACTAGATGTTAGTTCTTAACGTTCTTCTACATGGTTATAAGTGTGGCCAAAAAGATCAGATAAATATTACTTGCTTTCCATCTATTCGCCAAACTATTTTGGGGCAGAACCTACTGCTGAATATGCTTTCAGAATTGCACCAGCTAGAATACAACATCAGTCGCCATTTTTAAATACCAACAAGCCAGCAAAATAACAAGCAGTTCTACATACAGCAGGACCAGGCAGTCCTAGCGAGCCTCTCTCTCCTCTCAGTCCAGGCAGACCTACAACACCTCCTTGTCCTGGGGCTCCAGCTGGACCTGGAGGTCCGTCAGGCCCCTGAGAGAGAAACCCAATAAAAGAAGATGAGGTTCAACTGTTTTTAAAAGCTGCTCTTCCAAAATTCTCGACTTTGAACTTGCTGTACCGGAGGACCGTCCTCTCCAGAGTCTCCCTTCTCTCCAGGGCTGCCAGGTAGACCTGCAGGACCTGCCTCTCCCTGTCTTCCTGTAGCTCCATTCTCTCCTACAATTCCAGGAGGCCCCTGTTTTCCTGGAGCACCGATAGGTCCATCAGCACCGACCGGGCCCTGACGAATAGGCACACCTCAGAATTTAATAAAAGGTACAACTCAATAAAACTGTTTTGGGGACTTCAAAAACTTACGAGAGAACCAGGCCCTCCAACTCCACCAGGCAACCCAGGGAAACCAGGAGATCCCTGTGGTTAGAAAATATGGTGAAGAATTAAGATAACTGATCAATACTTTTATAGTACACAGGAGTATTATGACATGAAGGAGGTTTGTAGGAACTTACTGTTGGACCTTGGGTTCCTCTGGCTCCTTTCAATCCAGTCACACCAGCAGGTCCCTACAACAGCAACATTTTCAGTGGTTTTCAGGTAAAATCTTTCGATATTTTATATTGTTTGTTGGATGTTTTTGACCATCAAGAGATTGATACCTGGGTTCCTGGTTTCCCTGCTGGTCCCTGAGGTCCTGGTGGTCCAGTTTCTCCTTTAGAACCTGGTTCCCCTGTCTCTCCTTTAACACCAGGCTGACCATCTACACCCTTTGGCAAAAAAAATAAATAAATATATATTTTTCACCAAATGTATTTAGATTTTTGTTGAAGTATTAAAAGTGTACTTACAGCTGGTCCAGGGAATCCGGCAGCACCAGTTGGACCAGGTTCACCAGATGAACCCTTTTGAAACAATCACCCATGCGAAGCACATTAACACCATAAATCCATTCCTTTTTATTTTTATGCAAAAACCATTTACTCACAGCAATTCCCCGAGATCCTCTGCGTCCTGTAGGTCCTTGTGGACCAGTTTCACCCTGTAATACGGCAACAATCAAGTCCAATTCCCAATGTAAACACAAATCCAGCAAATTCCCCTGATATCTAAACTCACTTTCTCTCCATTAGGTCCACTGGAGCCAACAGGTCCAACAGGACCAGGAAGTCCCTGATTTAAAGAACAGATAAGGATGAATGTAGTGGCATCAAGCAAATATTTAGGTTCTGCAGAACTGTTTTTTTTAAGTTCTGGTACATACCCGTGCCCCATCAGCACCAGCTTTACCCTCCAGTCCTTTCTCGCCAATAGAACCCTAGAGAAAGAGCTTTATCAACATTCTTTCTACTCAACATAATAATTTGCGGGTGAAAAAATAGTTTCAAGTATTTGTTTATTAAAGAAAATCTTTCCTCTAATTTGTTTGGTAAATATATGTGCTCTTCTTTAACTTACAACATCTCCCTTAGGTCCTGAGGGTCCCGAAATACCCCTCTCTCCTGGCATGCCCTGTGGTCCAGGACCCCCTGTTTCGCCAACACCTCCTGTGGGTCCAGGGTTTCCCTGAAGTAGAAAAGAAGATACGCACATTTACAAATCCTAACTTTCTTTGAAATTTCAATGCTGCAAATGAATCTTTGTACCACCTTTGGTCCATCTATTCCAGGTCCACCTGGACTACCTTTGGGACCATGCAGTCCATTGGGACCAATTTCTCCTCTCTCTCCTGGGGGGCCTCTTTCTCCCTGCAGGGTCAGAGAATATAAATGACCACCAGCAATATCTGATCATCGACGCAGAGTAGAAAAAGTAGAAAATAATCTTAGATAAACTGGATGAAAGAGTAATGACCTACCCTGACACCAGTAGCTCCAACAGGTCCAACCTCTCCAGCAAGACCCTGAAAATTTAGATTTTACGTGTTTACAGTGTTTTTGCTTGGCACAGTTAAATCTAAAAAAATAAATAAAAAATATAATCTCCTGATAAAATCACACTCTGTGTCATTTTCTGCTCCTGTTTACCTCATCACCAGGTTTTCCTGGCTCTCCGGGTGGACCTGCAGTTCCGGGCAAGCCCTAAAAAACACCAGTCAACTTTAAAATACTTCCTTAGGTTATTTTTGTCCTAATTAACTGGTTAGTTATTAAAGGGTGGTTTTCACCTGGAAGCCATTTACTCCCTGAGAACCGTGTTCTCCTCTTTTCCCAGCAGGACCCTGCCAAAAAAGGAATGAAGCACATATAATTATTATTATTGTTGTTTTATGATAATCTAATTTATTATTTCTTCATATTTGACATAAAAGGAGGGAACCTACAGCTGGGCCGGTTGGTCCAGCAGCACCTTCTTCTCCATCTTTTCCATTTGGTCCCTAGAAAAATTAAAAGTTTGAATAATGTTTAACAATAAACTGTATATGTTCGTTCTGTCCAAATCTATTCAGAAATAGACATTTACCCTTGCACCTGCAGGACCAGGACTTCCAGCCTCACCAATCTTTCCAGCATCACCCTAAAAAGTACAATGTACAACATTCAAGTATTTGTCTTTCAGAGTAGGTAATAGTCTTTACTGGCTATTGCACAATATCTTAAGAGTTATTCTTTTTCCTTTTTAACATATTGAACTAAATATTGATGGTTAAAGCACAAGTTTTCTTTTTAAATTTATTCCGTATCTAAACTAAATCAACTATTTAAAAAAATATATATGTATGCCTACTTACAGCAAAGCCTTTTGGTCCTGGTAAGCCCATTGGTCCAGAAGGTCCCCTGGTTCCTGTGGGTCCAGCTGAACCCTGTTTGCCATCATCTCCTGCTCCGCCCTGCAAGAGGATGAGAAATTAAAATTTGAATTTCCGCTACAAAACTTGGTTAAGAGATGATAAATGGTGTAGTCATACCAGAGGTCCAAGTTTTCCCTCTGCTCCTTGAGCTCCAATAGGTCCACTCAACCCCTGGGAGAAAGACCACCAGCAACAGAACCACAGTTACACAACTACCTGAGTAAAAGGTGTCAATGTTGGGTTTATCTCCTGATTGTGTTACCCGGGCTCCTGTTAAACCTGGTTCCCCAACACGGCCAACGTCTCCAGATAAACCTTTGGCACCGGCAGAACCTGCAACTCCTCTCTCTCCCTGGGCTCCCTGTTCAATAACAACACCAAGGATTCACAGTCAAACAGTGTAAAAACTGTGTAACTCCTGATGTGTGAAGACGGGTCACCTTTGGGCCACGGAGTCCATCAGCACCTGGGAAACCTCTAGGACCAGGAACTCCCTATAAGAACATGGGAATTTAGTAATTGCTTTTTTTTTGTTCACAGAACTTTTTGGGGTCCACTTACTGTCTCTCCTGTGGGTCCTGGAGGCCCAATAGATCCAGCATCACCTCGGGGTCCACGCTTTCCATCCTCTCCAACTGGACCTAATGGACCTGGAGTGCCATGGTCACCCTGAAGTTGGACACAAGCATTGGATCACACTTCGTGTCCCCACAAAAACCATAAAAGAGCACCAACACTTTACTCACCCTCTCTCCCTTGATCCCAGCTTCTCCCTTGAATCCAGGAACTCCTACATCTCCCTGTGAAAGAACGTTAGAGAAGGTTAGAGAAGATGTGAACTGTGAAATGTGAACAACTTTAAAAATTTACAACATATTACCACTTGACCCTTGGGTCCTTCTATTCCTGTGGTTCCCTGAGGACCAGGGGCCCCAGCTGGACCTTGCAAACCTGGTGGACCTTGAACACCTGCCAGACCCTGAGGAGCACAACAAACAAGAGTAAGACTCCAAAAGACAATCAGGGACCTTCTGCAACATGATTCAATTTTAGATCTACTGACCGCTTGACCACGGGGACCAGGTCCTGCGTCAGTTCCCGCCGCACCCTGTGAACAAGCAAAATATGGATTAAAGCTAATAAATATTTCTGTTGTTAATCTAAAGGTTAGACTTTTGTGATAATTGTCAGAAGGTTGTTAGACAAACCTGCTGTCCTTGTGGTCCGGGAGGTCCTACGTGTCCTGGATCACCTCTTACTCCCTGTGGTCCTGGGGTTCCTCTTACACCTGTTGGACCTGCCTCACCCTTTAGCAAAAAAAAACAAAACATTAAAACAGTTATGTCAAGTGCAGCCTTGTTTAGCTGTTGAGACAATGGTGTAAATCAATAACTTGGACACTTGAGCACATCAAAAATGTCTCTATTATGATTTGTCTCACCTTCATTCCTGGGCTGCCTGGAAATCCTGGGACACCTGGGATTCCCAATGGACCCTGAGATCACAAAGAGACAAAGTCTACTGTCCGCTCCTCTGACTCTACAAAAACCTGACAATCTTGTCTAAGTAAAAGGTAGATGATGTTTTCTTGAGTCACCAAGAGAAGTTCCAGTTGAGTTCAAGGACCAAAACATACATCAGTAGGTTTTGGAATCACAGACTGAGTCACGGAAGAACCAGATTACATGTGGAGTCAATAAAGATATTAGCAGGTTTAATCTCACCTAAGTAACAATAATGAAGTTTAAGTGGTGAGAAGTTAACAGGATTCCATCTGAAAGTAAGGGCCAAAAATAAAGAACCTTGTGCAAATTCTGGACAGTTTCTTTTAGTGTGTTGTCATATCTCAATCCTACATGCAGTGATCTAAAGCAGGGGTCACCAACCTGGTGCCCGGGGTCACCTGGTAGCCCCTATGGCAGGGGTGGGCAAACTAAGGCCCTGGGGCCACATGCGGCCCGTTGAGCCTTTTAATGCGGCCCGCCATCCCTGTCCAAATTAAATAATTTATTAATATTATAATTAAACTTCCGACTTCCCTACAATGCCTGCATTTTCCCAGTAGATGACATAATAGGCTATTAGAAATTTAGTATTTTGGGTTTGATACATGACTTTTACTTGTCATTTAATCTATACATTTATCTTAGCTTACACGAACGCTCCATCTCTCTGCTCTTGACTCGGCCCCGTGACCAATTTTAGGAGAAATTGTGGCCCGCAGGTCAAAAAGTTTGCCCGACCCTGGCCTAGCTTCCCTACGTGTCCAGGTGTTCCACGTTTGCCCTGAAAAAAGGATTATTCTTTGGTTATTTGATACTAAATGATCACGTGGTTGATATATGTGATATATTTGATTGTTTTATTTTCTTACCACTGGTCCACTTGGTCCAGCTCTGCCTCGCTCCCCCTGCTGACCTGGAGGACCCTGTAAAAGACACATTATCCTTTTAATCACCCAGTCCTGTATCTATGAATTTAATGTGTAGGTCTTGCTGCTTACCAGTGGTCCAGGAGCACCCATGCCACCAGGGATTCCTGATGCACCCTGAAAAACACAAATACAAGGCCTATAGAATGTTTCCAAACATTAAACATCATTTTTGTAAAATTCAGTTGATGATTTAATCTTGTGGCATTTATTGCTGTCTTGTAAAAAAAAAGATACTGTGTTAATCAGATTTAATCTGGCCTACTGGTTAAGGAATTGGGTTTAAAAGGTTCAAGTCCACAAGCTGCCAGGTTGCCATCAAAATGGTCATAACTTTGGCTTATAATCAGAATGTTTTATCTTTGGAATTTTCTGCGTGTGCTGCATTTAAGTTATTGTAAACTTTCTCTGGTTGTTTCTGACTGCACCTTTATTTTTTGTGTGTCACTTGGTCTAAATTGCCTATAACATGTAAATGTTTTGCATTAACCAATCATGCCGTGCCAGTAATGACACACACCTTGGTTCCAAGAGCTCCATTTTCACCTCGTGGTCCATTGGTACCAGCGTGTCCCTGTGGCAGGGAAATTAAAAGGTTTACATTGTGTTGTCAAAAATTAAACTGATGAAATGTAGCATTTATTGCAACAACAACAAAAAAACAAGGTTACCTTGTGACCTTTCAGACCTGGAAGTCCTGGGAGACCAGGAAATCCTCGTGCACCCTGGATAACACAAGTAGTTTTATAAACCTTTGGGCTCTTGTAAGCTTGAGCTTAGTCCAAACACAAGTGAAGTGTCTTCTCATATTGGGTCTTGGTAATAAGAAAACAGTGTGATTTCAATGTTAATGTGAACACAGATGTGAAGGATTTACCGCTGATCCTGGAAATCCTTGTTCTCCTGCGGCACCTGCAGCTCCAGATTCTCCCTAATGGAAAAAAAAAAAAACTCAATTGAAGGTGATGTTATAAACAATGTCCAGAAGTTGAGTGGGAACAGGATTAGTGATTCTTTGACCCACGTCAAGTCCAGGTTTTCCTGGTGGTCCATCAGGTCCTCGATGACCAGGTTCACCCTGAGAACAAACAGAAACCCTTTTTAGAGTCTGTTCAGTTAACGTAGAGCTGAGGGTTCAGAGTTTTAGAGACTTCCCTACCATTGGTCCATTATCTCCAGCCTCTCCAGGAATTCCCTGACCACCACTTGGACCCTGAACAAGACAGTGAAATACAGCATGAAAACAAATTCTGCCTCCAGGGTCAGATGAAGCCTCACGTAGTCATGATGCACTTACTGGTGGTCCAGGCTGCCCAGGTTGTCCTCGAGGTCCTGCTTCTCCCTGAGTGAAGCGGAATTTCAATTAATGCTTGTCCAGTGATCACCTGACTCAAATCAGCGTGATATAAAATGATACTCACTCTTGTTCCTGACATCATCGCTGCCACAGTTGACTTCTCATTGAAGCCTGCAGCCATCTGTGACACTAGGTTTCCCTTTTCAAAAAAATTTTAGTTAAAAGTCAGTGATTTTACTCTATATTTGTGGTTGTTGTGGTTATTTTTCATCAACTTTAATGAAGCCGAGAGACACTCACCCCTGGAGGTAATGCTTGACCTGGGGGTCCTGGTTCCCCTGGATTTCCTGGGATACCAGGCTCTCCATCAAAACCTGGAGGCCCTTGGAATCCCTAAAGAAAACATATGAACATTTGATTATAGAGCTCTTTTAACTAGATACTCTAGAAGCACATAGGCTTCTGTTTCTGCGTGCTCACCTAAACATCATATTTATGTGTTTACTCTGAGGTACTACACCTACATACATCTCCTCTTGGTTGACATACCCTGGACATGAACTGACCACATGTGTTGTGCATGTTGTCCTCCTAAATTAATCAGATTAGAGGTGCTCTAAGCCGTTCAGTGCCCATAAATACTGAGGATGCTCGAGGTGTCCGTTGCGCTGGCGCCTTGCATGGTATCGTGCAGTGGGATGTAAAGAACATGTTATAAACTCAAAGCTGTTACATCAGAAGTCCTTGTAAGGATTTCCGGAAGATTGTGTAATGCAGGAATTTTAAATATCCGTGCAAGTATTTTGGAATCAAGGCTTGTTAATAAAGAAGCATCCACTCAATGTTTCTCCATGGGTTAAGGAGTAACTTCAGTCTACTAGAGAAAAAATCTAAAGATTCTCTTATTGTGTTATTGGTAAAATGTCATGATTCACACTCACCTTCCTGCCTTTAAATCCTCTTGGTCCAGGGGAGCCCTGACCTCCTGGAGGACCCTGTGAGACAAAGTTGGATCATGGATCAACAGGTTGGGAATCAAACATTACACTGAAAACAATGTAAAATTGGCTTTTTTTGTAATTTTTTTGAACAAATCATACCTGCACTTATTCACAATACACTCACCACAATATAAGGTTATTATATATAAAGGCTGACTGTGTGTCTCAACACAACATATTCAAGTGGTGATTTCCCTGTCATTCTGCAGCCTATAATTAAAAGTACAAACCTGAGACTAGGCACTTGTGTCACTCTGTGCCCTCTAGCGTTTAAACTGAAGCAATGCACTCACGTCTATTTATGGTTGTTTTCTTTGTTTGTAATGCATTATCTTTTCACACGTATTTATTATGGAAAAAGAGATTAAAAACCAACCGATGGTCCTTGAGGTCCTGGTAATCCAACCACCTAAAGATATTAAAAAATATAACTTTAACTTATAACTTTGAGCAAATATAGTCACTGAATTTTGCTGTCAACAATTTGTTGGTTTTCTTACATATGGAATATCACCAGGCTCTCCTTTCTGCCCCTGCAGAAGAATAAAAAAGGTCAAATATGGTTTTTGGAGAAAAAAATGCCAAAAAAAAATTAAAATAACAATGTGGGGCTTACCTTAAAACCCATGATTTCTTTGGGAATATAAAAGAAAAATAGTTAGATTCAACCAGAATGAAACAAAGAATAATAATGACAAGAAAATTCTACTGGAACTTTCTTCTCTTTTGTCTGGAATTTATTAGTATTTTATTTGTGGGATAATTTTTCAGTTGCATAACATCAGACTGGCTTAGCCTGGGTGTCAGTTACCTAAAAGCTGACGAAGATAAAGGAATAAATGAATTACTTAATTATAAATGTGTGTCTATTCATGTAATGTTTATAATTTCTGATATTTTCTCTTAAATACACAACTTTAAACTTGTAGATTTATGATGTTTTTTTCTCTGAGTTTTGATGACTTTATAACTTCTAACTACTACTTTATTTTTGTAGATTTATTTTCATGAGATAATATGTCAAGTAGATAATTCTCTTTAGCAAAGTAAGGCCTTAACAAGGGGAAAAGATTAAAACAGTGGCTCTCACCAATGACCCGGCTGGCGCTGGCGAAGCTGTCACAGATAGGGCAACACTCTCCTTCAGGTGTCACGACTTTCTCACAGTTTGTCAGAATTTGACACTGCACCTCGTCACAAATGGAAACGCCATTGTCGCAGACACAGATGTTACAGGGCTCTGGTTTCCAGATCTCATTGTGTTTGTAGAGTTCCCCATCAACATTGCAGTCGTCCCCACCTTCACTCTCATCTACAGCTGCAACACAAAGAAGGGGCATTAATAAAAAAAAAAACTTTTAAAAAAAATCTAAAAAAGTTTCTTGATTGAGTTCATTCTTACTAGGTGCTGCCTCGGTGCCAGCTGTTGTACAAACCGGGCAACACTCGCCCTCTGGGATCACAGTTTTTTGGCAGTCTAAGTCTTCGCAAATCACATCCTCACACATGATGGTTCCCATATCACAGACGCAGGCCCGACAAGGCTCCGGGTTCCACACGTCATTATGGGCGTAGACCTTTCCATTCTCTGTGCAGGTATCTTTATAAAACAGGAAATCCCATTAAAAAGTGAAATGTCTTACTTAAATTTTTCAGTCTACAGCAATCAGTCAGTGACATGATCTTAATGGTCCATGTCTGCAGTACACATTGACAGAATGTGGACCGCATCTAAGCCAGACCCATGAACAAATCGAATCATACACATAAATACCATAACATGCTTAGCAACTAACATAAAAGGGATACAATTACCTGTTTTTCAAAACCCCATGTGGTATTTTGTGAGTTTGCATCTTAACGTTTTTCTTTTTTGACATCTACCAGTTGTATTTACTCTAGTAAAAGTGCCTGATTTTTGAGAAAGGGGTTGACAAATTTGTTGGCCGTTATTTTGGCAATAATTGCCACAAGTAGACACATCAAATTGCAAATATCCAATCTCTGCAACCACTTTTGTGTGAGGCTCTACGACAGGTATGTCCAAAATGTTCCACAAATGGCCACTGTGGCTGCAAGTTTTTGTTCCAACCAAGCAGCGCTGGTGGATTAGAACCTGAAGCCTTTCATTAAAATGTCAGTGTTATTCTTACAGTTGTAAGTGTGGTAATTGAAATATTCTTTAATAAAAATTAATGAGTATACTTGCCAGAATACCTAGTTGTGAAGTAATCTGGAAAGACTTCTAGTGGCCCATTTGTCAAAGAAATAGTACATTTAAGGAAGTTTTAATGTCTTTCGTTGACTAATTTTAAGGCAGCAGGGTTCATTTTCTCTTTTTCCTTTTAGCAAATTTTGAGCTACCGTGTGAAAATATCAATATATTTTGAATTGTTTTGGCCAGCTATAAAGACAGTTACTATTAGCTGGCTAACTATTAGTTATCCTGTTATCGTCTCTCTCCTTGTTCTGGCTACGTTAAGTCTTTGAAGTATCTTTTGTGGAACAGTTTTGCAAAATCTGTAAAAGTCTGTAGGGCAGTTGTGGACTAGTGGTTAAGAAACCAGACTTGGGCCTGAAGGGAATCCAGCAGCTGCCAAGTTACCACTGAGGTCCACTGATCATGGCACTGTCCCCACTCACTGCTCCCCGGGCGCTCAAAGCTGCCCACTGTTCACTTTAGAATAAAGTAAATAAATTTAAATATAAGTCACATTTCACTGTGTGCAGTGATGTGGCTCACAATGTCACAATGACAAGGAGTTTGTTTTCCTTTCCAATAGAACACACTGTAAATCACACATGGGGCTTTGAAACAGTAAAAATAATACTGTGCACGTCAAACTCCTTCAGTCGTCCACCTTGATAAGAGAAAATAACCATGATCAGACGAAGACACATAACAGGGATCATAAACATTTTACAGAAGATTGAGGAAAGTTTGAAGAAGGCAGAATAATGCAACAGTAGAGATGTCTATCTCTAGAAAACACCAAAAGAGGAATGAATAAAAACACCCTCACACAGTTGATAAGTTACTTGCTCAAACACTTGTTGAGAAGTAAACTTATTCAGTCAGCGAGGGGAGAGATTGCATTCCAGTGCAAACCTTTTTCATTCAACATTTTTGAGGTCATGTGCACAAAATACAGACATTCAAGCTGAGGTGGGTAACAAAACTGAGCACCGAAAGTCAACAAGTTTCCAAAACCCAAGATGCAACAACCAAATCAATCATCAACAGATCACCAGCAGTCCCTAAACATTCAGTTTACCAGCTGCAGGGTTTGGACCTCGCTCTGCCACCACGCAGACGGGACAACATTCGCCTTCTGGGGTCTCTGTGGTCTGGCAGTCCCCAATATCCTCACATACTACGTCTTCACAAATCACTGTCCCCATTTCACACATACAGACCCGACAGGGGGCTGGATACCAGATGTCATTGTCGGAGTAGACGTTGCCTTCTTCTATGCAGGAATCTTCATGAAAAAGAACAACTGACATCAGTGTAAGAGGTTGTTTAGATCTGAAAACCCAGGATCGTAACCTTGGAGCCATTGACGTCAACATACAGCAGGCATATACAATGACATTTCTGCTTTAATTTTTATGTATTATTTTTCATATTAGTATTAGTATTGTTGCTTACACTGTAGTTTAATCCAATAAAAGGTAGTTGATTCTTTGATTTCTTGAATTTATAAGGATTAGATGCTGCTATAGTAACTTTTAGTTACAATATCATAAAAATTTTACAACTTGAAATCATTAATTTTTCAACTTTGTCAAATATTTAGTAAAAACTGCAATGTATTAATATCCACTGCATGCCTTAAAAAAGTACGTTCATCCCTTTCTGTCTGATTCTGCTTTTTTCCCACCTTCATTTGATCCCTCAGTAAAATACCATTATTAAGGTGCAGTATGGATAAAAATGAAATATTACTCAGAAAGAATATGTTTTTTAAGTAATACAGATGAAACAGAGTGACTCAAAATAATTGTCACATGTTTATTTGTCTGTAAAAGCACATCCACGTTGAAACTCACTGGTCCATACATGAAGGGAAAACATTTATTATTACCAGAGGCATAATTCTTGCTAGAAGTAGTAGCAGTAGGTGGTGGTGGTGGTGGTAGTGGTGTTGGAGTTGCTTCTGTGGAGCAGACAGGGCAACACTCGCCCTCAGGGACCACAGATGTCAGACAGTCCCTAAGCTCCTCACACACCACCTCCTCACACACCGCTGTCCCCATGTCACACATACAGATCCGACAAGGCTCAGGGTTCCATATCTCATAGTCATAGTAGATCTCACCGTTATCCATGCAGGTATCTTCATGAAACAGAACATGGGCGTCACAATGGTTTTTTGTTGCGCGTATGGAAAAAAAAAAAAAGTCAAATGTCTTGCAAAACCAGCCACATATTTTCTGTTCTTACTGACAAGCAGTTTGTGTATTTAAGTTCATAAATAGAAACTTCAGCTCAGTCAAGTATAGGGCTTCTACAGACTTCCTGAGAGCTTCTCTCTCTCTTTCTCTATAGCTGTGAAGGCCAAGGGTGATTTCATGTGGAAGTTCCCAAAGACAACTTTTTATGCCAAATTTGGAAGGAGATGAATCAAAGGGTTTTTTTCCTATAATTATCTTTTCACTAATCTTAACACTAATCTCATTTATAAATATTTAGGTTAGGTTGTTCAACATATAAATGTATATATTAAATTTTGCATGTAATTTAACCACATTTCACTAAACTAGCTGACAGCTTTTTCTTGCTCCTCATTATGATAAATATATATAATACATTTAAAAATGGAATAACTTTTTGTTATTCTTATCCGCTTGTCCCAGCAAATCATCCTTTTCCATCTCCCCCTGTCCTCTGTATCTTCTACTCTACACCAACTACCTCCATGTCCTCCCTCACAGCATCCATCAATCTCTTCTTTATCTCCAACCTGGTAGCTCCATCTCTAGCAGCATTCTTCTACCAATAAAACCACTCTCACCCTTTTTCTCCAAACCTTCCTGTCTGTGTTGTCCCTCTAATCACCTCATTCCTCATCCTGTCCATCCTTGTCTCTCCTAAAGAGAACCTCAGCATCTTTAACTCCTCCACCTCCAGCTCTGTCTACTGTCTTCTACTTAGTGTCTCTAATCCATCCATCATGGCCTGGTCTCACAACTGTCCTGTAAACCTTTTTCTCCACATTAGCTGACACTCTTCCATCACAAATCATTAGGAATAAAACACAAAAGTAAATATAAATATAAATCTTTGTGAGATTTTAAAATATAAATTCCTAGGAGTAATACAACAAACACCTAAGAAATCTCAAGAAATGTCTACACAAACGCTTACTTATAGCACATAAAGCTTAAAATTGAAAGCAATTATAAAGAAAAAAATATCAAATGATGAATAAATGTATATGGCTATAAAACGTGGGTTTAATATGTCATAGTTCAGCTAAAACCCTGCAACAAGTAGGAAGGGGGAGCCAGAAATAGGTAAGGGTAAAATTACCAGCTTTTTTGCTTTGTAATAATACCT
>JAFBJS010006704.1:0-45674 GCA_016785265.1 Paraplagusia blochii
AGGTTGGTGCCTGATCCATCCTCCATTTGAAGAACATCAACACAAAGATAAGTTTGTTTTGTTTCTTATACCTTTTGTATGTGAATAATTTGTTGCTTACGGTTTGTTTTTGCTCCAATAGACCTTGGACGGCAAACATGAGACTACAGATGGAGGACAGATGAGGACACTGACTTCCTGGTGAGCACCATTTTAAACTACTGGTATAATTTTCACTGTCTTGTACTTGTATCACTAACATTTGCTGTGGTCATTTATTACCTGGTGAAGCAACATCTCGAGTGAAGTCTTGAATGTGGTAACATCAGTACAGAATACTACAAATGTATTTTCTTCCCCCACAGTTGGAGCCATACCCCCTATGTTGAACATCACTGAAAAGATAAGTGTCCTTCTCTAGTTATTTTTATTACTGATTCTTCATGTTGCTCATAATTTTTTTTTTTTAAATGCAGTAGACTGGAACTGGAAGGAGCTTCATCCTGGACGAGTCAGAATACATTCAAAGATGAGTTTGATAAGTTTAATTCTTCAACATATACTTGACATTCAGTTCACAGATGTTTATAGTCTTAAATGTCCTTACCATATTTACTTCCTATGGTTTGTCTCCTGCCAAGTCCCTCTTCTAGTAAAGACTTGTCTGTCCTGCTCAGACTTTGACGTGGTGTTGGGAGGCCTCCCAGCAGAGGGCGTTAGTCCTCTGTTCAAGTTGTTTTACGCTTTACGTGCAGGGAAAATGTTGCAAAATCCTAACTGCAGAGTTAATCTGGTAGGGACATGGAATAGGTTGCGCGTTTAGGCTTCTTTCACAGAAGATGTTCCTGGCAAAGAGACAAACCATGGTTAAATATGACATTTAAATTTGTATTAATTAAATTCTGTGAACTGAATAATATGGAGATGAATGTTGACACCAATGCTGACATCAGTCAATTAATCTGTGAATCTTCTCCCACAGATGCTGGATCCATACACCTAATGAAGAGCATCAACAGAAGATGCTGCTTTCAGACCAGGACATGGAGAATATTGTTGTGTACTCATGTATTCATTAAGTTGTGTACAGGTCACCATGATGTTCTGTGATTAGGTCTTTAGTCACTGCTCTAAATTAATCAATACAAACATTTTACTTTACAACCACTTAAAAATGAATGTACTGGATTTTTTTTTCTTCACGTTTCACTACTTCCCGACTTTTCTTGCTCCTTTTTTCTGGCTTTTAAAGAAATCCAGTCAGTAATGAATTATGAATAGTCTCTAAAATCAGACATGGATCCATCTGATTTTGGGGACTGTCCATCATATGTCATCCTTATGATGAGATATAGTTCATCAGTTGTCCTCTGGCTACGGCAAAGATTATGTACATGAGAAGTCATGGTGACTTTAGTAGTTTGTGTGTGGTTTTTTTTGTTTTTTTTTTCTTTCCTAATATTGGTGGAGAATGTTATCTATACATTTCATGTAAATGCCTTCCTTAACTTGAGTCAATATCAAATGGGAACCCTAATAAAGTAGAGGTCCAGACACTGACCTGACCATTGGTCGTCTTAGAGAAACGCTCACTGAGGTTGTGATAACAAGACCTTAAACCAAACTGTGTCATGTCTCATTTCTACAGCTTACCTACCAAGATTTCGTGAGTGAAAACCACATCTTGAACCTGTTCAAAACTTGTAATAGGTTTTTACAGAGTTTAATTTAAAGCTCAAGTCTCTTCTGTACATGTTGGCATTTCAACTAACAAGTTATAAATTATCTTGGGCTGGTATGGAGTATGGTTTTCACCTTAGACGTTTTCAAGATCTCCTTTCCACAGTGTGGACATCCCGACCCTAAATACTTATGTCCAACTAGAGCCGAATCGTAGCCGTTACCCAAGGCACTTAGACAAGTAAAATAAACAAGATGTAAACAAACCGGACAATACCCCGGCCCTTATAGATCCTCACACCGATTCAGGAACGACCCTCTGTCTGGGTAGACAAGGAAATAAAAAGATGAAACCTCAGGGTGATCGACAGTGGCGGGGTTCCTCACCCAGGACGGATGGGCAGAGAAGAGAAAAATTAATTCAATTCATGAACTCAGGTTATCTACAAAAAAAGTTCTTTAAAGTCCTTGCAGTGTAAGTACAAAGGCTATAGAGTCCAAGGGGAGGGAGACAGAATAGAGACTCCGGGGGCATGAGGTCCCTGGCTGAATGAGTTAGTCCTTAGGATATAAGGATTATAGGAAAGAAGAGAGAGAACAGCAAGAAAAGTCTCTCAGATTCCTTGTGTTTGCCAGCTTTTGGTTTGCTGTTATACCCAAGGTACTTTACTAACAAGTAAAATAAACAAGATGTAAACAAACAGTACAATACTCGCAGATCCTCACACCGGTTCAGGAACGAGCCCAGACCCTCTGTCCGTGTAGACAGGGAAATAAAAAGATGAAATCTCGGGGTGAACGACAGTGGCGGGGTTCCTCAGCCAGGACGGATGGGCAGTAAAGAGAAAAATTAATTCAATTTATTAATTCAGGTTATCTACAAAAAGGTTCTTTAAAGTCCTTGCAGTGAAAGTACAAAGGCTATAGAGTCCAAGAGGAGTTAGTCCAGGATTTGGAGGCTAAGTAATGATTCCAGTTTACACTCACGGGGTTCTGGGGTAGTGAATAGGGACTCTGGGACGTGAAGTCCCCAGCCAAATGAGTTAGTCTTTAGGAAATAAGGATTAAAGGAAAGAAGAAAGAGAGGACAGCAAGAAAAGACTCAACACACAAGATGATAATGAGGGACTACGTCAAAATGTCTCTCAGATTCCTTGGGGTTGCCAGCTTTTGGTTTACATCTTGAAGCAGGAGCTCTTGTGCTGAGCCGGGTCTCAAACCCATGAGCTCAGGTTCCACAGTCTGCATCACTACCGTTCAGCCAACTGGCCATGTCCCTGATTTTTCTGAGAAACTCTTATTTGGCCCAGAGTGGATCAAAGCTCAAAGCAAAGCATGACAGGGCTGAGATGTTATGGTTTTCAATGTTCATGACATTTGAGTTTCACAGTAAGTAAGAGTTTGTGGCTGCTTAGGTCAGTGGTAGTGTCACGTTCTTTGAAACCTGAAGGTACGGAATCACGTCCCACACCTTAGTTTAACTTACTATTAGCCAAGAAAAACATTGTATGATCTTTTAACAACCAATGATATTAGATTGAGGTAAATTAATTTGTCAAAACAGCGTCAACGAGTTATTTTTGTTTCGGGCCATTCTTTATGGAGATTCCTACTCATGCCTACACACACCTTGTCACTTGTCTCCACTCTGGGACTTGAACCTACATACTCAAGACCCCAAGTCTGCATCACTATCATTGAGCGAACCAGCCACATACCAGCTCTTTTTTTGGAAACTTAAAACAAAAAAAACAGTTTCCCAGAAAGTCAGTGGTTGTGACACAGAATAAACATGGATGATATCCACAATCTGACAAAGTTGATCTTAAATTTTTTGCTTCAGGACAGCGATACAATCTCGGAAGCCCGCATCTGTTGTCTATATCACTAAGCATTTTCCAACTCTTAGTCCGCATTTTGTGGCAGGAGCTCTCATGGATGGACGGGTCTTGAACCCTCATATTCAGGTTCCCCAGTCTGCATCACTATCATTGAGCTAACCAGCCACACACCGGTTCTTCTTTGGAAACTCAAAACAAGGACAACATGTTATCGTTAACGATGTCCATGATGTAAACCAGTTTCCCAGAAAGAGTCAGTGGTTGTGACACAGACTAAACATCATGGATCAAATCCACCTTATGGCAAGGTTGATCTTAAATGTTTTGCTTCACAACATTTATAACAAAAATTAGTTGCCCAGAGAAAACAAGTGTCTCCCTTGCTTAGCGATACAATCTCGGAAACCTGCAACTGTTGTCTATATCACTAAGCATTTTCCAACTTTTAGTCCGCATCCTGTGGCAGGAGCTCTCATGGATGGACGGGTCTTGAACCCACATATTCAGGTTCCCCAGTCTGCATCACTGTCATTGAGCTAACCAGCCACATATGAGGCTTTGTTGGAAACTCTTATTTGGCATCAAAGCCCACGCTTGACAAAGATGAGACGGTATCACTTACACTGTCCTTGACAAATACGAGTTTCCCAGAAGTTAGTGGAAGAAGCTGCTTAGCTCAGTGGTAGCGATGCAGACTTCTAAAGCTGAGGTTGTTGGATCAAATCCCGTGGGTTGACTTTTAAATGTTGAGCTCCTCAACATTCATGTCAAATACAAGTTAACCAGAAAGGAGACCAACCGGCTGCTTAGCTCATGTGGAGCGTGCACAGACTTGGAGAGCTGTGAGCGGGGGTTCGATTCCCTGTCTAAGCATGCTGAACGATAAAGACAAAGACTTGACTGACGACACAGACTAAAGGGTAGAAGGGGGTAAGGAGGAGCAGAGGTAGAAAAGGGGTCAGTGGTAGGAAGTGGGTGGGGGGCACGGAGAGGATAGGGGAGGAGAGGAGAGGAGCAGAGGTAGAAGATGAGTCAGAGGTGGGGTGGCACAGACAGGGAGGATAGGATAGGATAGGAGAGGAGTGGAGGTAGGAGATAGGTCAGTGGTAGGAGGTGGGGGGCAGTCAGACAGTAAGGGGGCAGACAGGGAGGAGAGGAGTGGTTAGATGGTGGAGGAGCAGATAGAGGAGGAGTCAGATAGAGAAGAGCAGAAAAAGAAGATAGGGCCGTGTCAGAAGGTGGGGAGGTAGTCAGAGAGGATAGAAGAAGGTAGGGGGGAGTGGTTAGGGGAGGAGTTGGGCAGGTGTGGAGAGGAGTGAGTTAGAGAGGAAGAAGAGGAGCAGAGTTAGGAGGTGGTCAGACAGCAGAAAAAGAAGATAGGCCAGTGTCAGAAGGTGGGGGGTCAGTCAGAGAGGATAGAAGAAGGTAGGGAGGAGTGAGTTAGAGAGGAAGAACAGGAGCAGAGTTAGGAAGTGGGGGGGCAGCCAGAGAGGATAGGAGTAGATAGAGTAGGGCAGGCGATCGCCGGGTGGGGGAGCATACAATCACAGAAGAGGAGTGGGGGAGGCGATCGCCGGGGGAGGCAGGCAGGATAGAGAGGGGTGGAGGCAGGCAGGCAGGCAGGCAGGCAGGCGAGGGGGAGGCAGGCAGGAAGGCAGGAAGGCAGGATAGAGAGGGGGAGGCAGGAAGGCAGGAAGGTTAGAGAGGGGAGGTTGGTGAAGGGCAGGGGAGACAATATTTTTATGCATTGCTCTCCCCCCACTGCTAAACCCATTTTCATCTTTATGTGGGGGACAAAAATACTGCAATAGCTTCCACACCTCACCCTGCCTCCACCCCTCTCTATCCTGCCTGCCTGCCTGCCTGCCTCCCTGCCTCCACCCCTCTCTAGCCTGCCTGCCTGCCTGCCTGCCTCCACCCCTCTCTAGCCTGCCTGCCTGCCTGCCTGCCTCCACCCCTCTCTAGCCTGCCTGCCTGCCTGCCTCCACCTCTCTCTATCCTGCCTGCCTGCCTCCACCTCTCTCTATCCTGCCTGCCTGCCTGCCTCCACCTCTCTCTATCCTGCCTGCCTCCCCCGGCGATCGCCTCCCCCACTCCTCTTCTGTGATTGTATGCTCCCCCACCCGGCGATCGCCTGCCCTACTCTATCTACTCCTATCCTCTCTGGCTGCCCCCCCCCCACCTCCTAACTCTGCTCCTCTTCCTCACTCCTCCCTACCTTCTATCCTCTCTGACTGCCCACCCACCTTCTGACACTGCCCTATCTTCTGCCTCTGCTCTCTGACCACCTGCTAGTGTTCTATCTGACTCCTCCTCCACCTCACTGCTCCTTTCCTCCCTGTCTGCCCCCTTACCTCTGGCCCTGTCTGACTGTCCCCCCACCTCCTACCACCACTGACCTATCTTCTACCTCCACTCCTCTACTCTCCTCCCTGTCTGTGCCCCCCCACCTCATCTTCTACCTCCGCCCCTCTCCTCCCCTATCCTCTCCTATCCTCTCTGTGCCCCCCACCCACCTCCTGCCACTGACCCATCTTCTACCTCTGCTCCTCCTTACCCCCTTCTACCCTTTAGTCTGTGTCGTCAGTCAAGTCTTTGTCTTTATCGTTCAGCATGCTTAGACAGGGAATCGAACCCCCGCTCACAGCTCTCCAAGTCTGTGCACGCTCCACATGAGCTAAGCAGCCGGTTGCTCTCCTTTCTGGTTAACTTGTATTTGACATGAATGTTGAGGAGCTCAACATTTAAAAGTCAACCCGTGGGATTTGATCCACCAACCTCTGCTTCAGAAGTCTGCATCACTACCACTGAGCTAAGCAGCTTCTTCCACTAACTTCTGGGAAACTCGTATTTGTCAAGGACAGTGTAAGTGATACCGTCTCATCTTTGTCAAGCGTGGGCTTTGATGCCAAATAAGAGTTTCCAACAAAGGTGTGTGTGGCTGGTTAGCTCAATGATAGTGATGCAGACTGGGGAACCTGAATATGTGGGTTCAAGACCCATCCATCCATGAGAGCTCCTGCCACAAGATGAAGACTGAAAGTTGGAAAATGTTTAGTGATATAGACAACAGTTGCAGGTTTCCGAGATTGTATCGCTAAGCGAGGAAGACACTTGCTTTTTCTGGGCAACTAATTTTTCATAAATGTTGTGAAGCAAAACATTTAAGATCGACCTTGCCATAAGGTGGATTTGATCCATGTTTCTTAGTCTGTGTCACAACCACTGACTCTTTCTGGGAAACTGGTTTACATCATGGACATCGTTAACGATAACATGTTGTCCTTGTTTTGAGTTTCCAAAAAAGAACCAGTGTGTGGCTGGTTAGCTCAATGATAGTGATGCAGACTGGGGAACCTGAATATGAGGGTTCAAGACACGTCCATCTGTGAGAGCTCCTGCCACAAAATGCGGACTAAGAGTTGGAAAATGCTTAGTGATATAGACAACAGATGCGGGCTTCCGAGATTGTATCGCTGTCGTGAAGCAAAAAATTTAAGATCAACTTTGTCAGATTGTGGATATCATCCATGTTTATTCTGTGTCACAACCACTGACTCTTTTTTTTGTTTTAAGTTTCCAAAAAAAGAGCTGGTATGTGGCTGGTTAGCTCAATGATAGTGATGCAGACTGGGGAACCTGAATATGTGGGTTCAAGACCCGTCCATCCATGAGAGCTCCTGCCACAAGATACAGACCGAAAGTTGGAAGTTGCTGAGGGTTATAGACAACAGATGCAGGCTTTGACATTGTATCGCTAAGTGAGAAAGAACTGGTATGTGGCTGGTTAGCTCAATGATAGTGATGCAGACTTGGGGTCTTGAGTATGTTGGTTCAAGTCCCAGAGCAGAGACAAGTGACAAGGTGTGTGTAGGCATGAGTAGAAATCTCCATAAAGAATGGCCCGAAACAGAAATAACTCATTGACGCTGTTTTGACAAATTAATTTACCTCAATCTAATATCATTGGTTGTTAAAAGATCATACAATGTTTTTCTTGGCTAATAGTAAGTTAAACTAAGGTGTGGGACGTGATTCCGTACCTTTAGGTTTCAAAGAACGTGACACTACCACTGACCTAAGCAGCCACAACTTCTTACTTAGTGGGAAACTCAAGTGTCATGAACATTGAAAACCATAACATCTCAACCCTGTCATGCATGAGCTTTGATCCACTCTGGGCCAAATAAGAGTTTCTCCGAAAAATCAGGGACATGACAGGTTGGCTGAACGGTAGTGATGCAGACTGTGGAACCTGAGCTCATGGGTTTGAGACCCGGCTCAGCACAAGAGCTCCTGCTTCAAGATGTGAACCAAAAGCTGGCAACCCCAAGGAATCTGAGAGACATTTTGACGTAGTCCCTCATTATCATCTTGTGTGTTGAGTCTTTTCTTGCTCTCCTCTCTTTCTTCTTTCCTTTAATCCTTATTTCCTAAAGACTAACTCATTTGGCTGGGGACTTCACGTCCCAGAGTCCCTATTCACTACCCCAGAACCCCGTGAGTGTAAACTGGAATCATTACTTAGCCTCCAAATCCTGGACTAACTCCTCTTGGACTCTATAGCCTTTGCACTTTCACTGCAAGGACTTTAAAGAACCTTTTTGTAGATAACCTGAATTAATAAATTGAATTAATTTTTCTCTTTACAGCCCATCCGTCCTGGCTGAGGAACCCCGCCACTGTCGTTCACCCCGAGATTTCATCTTTTTATTTCCCTGTCTACACGGACAGAGGGTCCTGAACCGGTGTGAGGATCTGTGAGGGCCGGGGTATTGTACTGTTTGTTTACATCTTGTTTATTTTACTTGTTAGTAAAGTACCTTGGGTATAACAGCAAACCAAAAGCTGGCAAACACAAGGAATCTGAGAGACTTTTCTTGCTGTTCTCTCTCTCTTCTTTCCTATAATCCTTATATCCTAAGGACTAACTCATTCAGCCAGGGACCTCATGCCCCCGGAGTCTCTATTCTGTCTCCCTCCCCTTGGACTCTATAGCCTTTGTACTTACACTGCAAGGACTTTAAAGAACTTTTTTTGTAGATAACCTGAGTTCATGAATTGAATTAATTTTTCTCTTCTCTGCCCATCCGTCCTGGGTGAGGAACCCCGCCACTGTCGATCACCCTGAGGTTTCATCTTTTTATTTCCTTGTCTACCCAGACAGAGGGTCGTTCCTGAATCGATGTGTATTAGGGCCGGGGTATTGTCCTGTTTGTTTACATCTTGTTTATTTTACTTGTCTAAGTGCCTTGGGTAACGGCTACGATTCGGCTCTAGTTGGACATAAGTATTTAGGGTCGGGATGTCCACACTGTGGAAAGGAGATCTTGAAAACGTCTAAGGTGAAAACCATACTCCATACCAGCCCAAGATAATTTATAACTTGTTAGTCGAAATGCCAACATGTACAGAAGAGACTTGAGCTTTAAATTAAACTCTGTGAAAACCTATTACAAGTTTTGAACAGGTTCAAGATGTGGTTTTCACTCAAGAAATCTTGGTAGGTAAGCTGTAGAAATGAGACACGACACAGTTTGGTTTAAGGTCTTGTTATCACAACCTCAGTGAGAGTTTCTCTAAGATGACCAATGGTCAGGTCAGTGTCTGGACCTCTACTTTATTAGGGTTCCCATTTGATATTGACTCAAGTTAAGGAAGGCATTTACATGAAATGTATAGATAACATTCTCCACCAATATTAGGAAAGAAAAAAAAAACAAAACAAAAAAACCACACACAAACTACTAAAGTCACCATGACTTCTCATGTACATAACCTTTGCCGTAGCCAGAGGACAACTGATGAACTATATCTCATCATAAGGATGACATATGATGGCCAGTCAACAAAATCAGATGGATCCATGTCTGATTTTGGAGACTATTCATAATCCATTACTCTGACTGGATTTCTTTAAAAGCCAGAAAAAAGGAGCAAGAAAAGTTGGGAAGTAGTGAAACGTGAAGAAAAAAAAAATCCAGTACATTCATTTTTAAGTGGTTGTAAAGTAAAATGTTTGTATTGATTAATTTAGAGCAGTGACTAAAAACCTAATCACAGATCATGGTGACCTGTACACAACTTAATGAATACATGAGTACACAACAATATTCTCCATCTCCTGGTCTGAAAGCAGCATCTTCTGTTGAAGCTTTTCATTTCAGCACCTGTGGGAGAAGATTCACAGATTAATTGACTGATGTCAGCATTGGTGTCAACATTCATCTCCATATTTTTCAGTTCACAGAATTTAATTAATACAAATTTAAATGTCATATTTAACCATGGTTTGTCTCTTTGCCAAGAACATCTTCTGTTAAAGAAGCCTAAACGCGCAACCTATTCCATGTCCCTACCAGATTAACACTGCAGTTAGGATTTTGCAACATTCTCCCTGCACGTAAACAGTAAAACGACTTGAACAGAGGAATAACGCCCTCTGCTGGGAGGCCTCCCAACACCACGTCAAAGTCTGAGCAGGACAGACAAGTCTTTACTAGAAGAGGGACTTGGCAGGAGACAAACCATAGGAAGTAAATATGGTAAAGACATTTAAGACCATAAACATCTGTGAACTGAATGTCAAGTATAGCTGTAGAATTAAACTTATCAAACTCATCTTTGAATGTATTCTCTGACTCGTCCAGGATGAAGCTCCTTCCAGTTCCAGTCTACTGCATTTAAGAAAAAAAAAAAATTATGAGCAACATGAAGAATCAGTAATAAAATTAACTAGAGAAGGACACTTATCTTTTCAGTGATGTTCAACATAGGGGGTATGGCTCCAACTGTGGGGGAAGAAAATACATTTGTAGTATTCTGTACTGATGTTACCACATTCAAGACTTCACTCGAGATGTTGCTGCACCAGGTAATAAATGACCACAGCAAATGTTAGTGATACAAGTACAGGACAGTGAAAATTATACCAGTAGTTTAAAATGGTGCTCTCCTGGAAGTCAGTGTCCTCATCTGTCCTCCATCTGTAGTCTCATGTTCCCGTCCAAGGTCTATTGGAGCAAAAACAAACTGTAAGCAACAAGTTATTCAAGGACAAACGTGAAAGAAACAAAAACTTATCTTTGTGTTGATGTTCTTCAAATGGAGGATGGATCAGGCACCAACCTGGGGCAGGAGATACAGAGAGAAGATGTTACTATATTAAAGCAGGACAAGTTCAGGTGAAGCTGACACCAAGGTTCTGTCCATTAACCACCATCACCCAGGTGCCCTTCATGTTCTGCAGTTGTCAGGTGGTAGATTTTAATGACATCCAGCTCACAGATTAAAATTTGTTGTAAATATTAACTTAACCTTTACCAAGTCTTGCGTTGTCTCTTGTGCCAAATGCATTTTCTATTAAAGACACTAAACACGCAATCTGTCCCTAACCAGATAACAGCAGCATATTTTTAACTCTGCAAACATGGTCGTGCAGGTAAGTAGTCAATCAGAATTTTACAGAAGATATTCTCTGCTGGGAGGCCTCCCAAAACATCACCTAAGTCAAGAGTAAGATACAAGTCTTGTTCTGGGAAATGGATTCAACAAAGGGACAAGATAAGACTCAGTATGGACAGCAAAGAGAAAAACTTGTGTTTCACACAATTTGTCATTGGCAAGAGTTAAATCTCCTGTGAGCTGAAGGTGAAATACTAAAAGTAGTGTAACTAATGTAGACTTAATCAAGCCCCTTACAACACAAATTCCATCAAAATTAGCAGCTAATTACAATTTTAGTATTAATGAATCCTGCAGCTAAAGTTGATTGGAGAGAAGATAAAAGTCCATATACAACCCTGGCAGGGATTAGGATGGAGTTCCACCATCAGCTGCATTGAGTTTGGGTTGTTGTGGATCAGGACCTGAAGAACAAAGACAAATATATGGTCTATTCACATGAAAAAAAAAACTGTATTCATGACATATTAGGACAGGGATGTCAAACCAGACCCACAAGGGTTGATGTGGCTGCAGGTTAGTCTCAACCAACCAGCAGTAAACATGACTTGGCTCCTTAATCAACTGACCTGAATCTTCAAACAGCTGATTGGTCGGTGGGTTTGTCGTCCTCAATGGGTTGGAAACAAACCTGCAGCAACAGTTGCCCTTTGAGAAACAGTTTGACAAAAAGTGTACGCAACAAAATACAGCAGAGAAGTACAAACTCACCTTTTAATGGAGTTCTCCACAGGAAGTATGGATCCCAGGTCAATACATGTGGGACAGAGACAGAAAAAAAAAAAAATGGAAAAATGTTCACATTCAAGCAGGTCATCTTAAGTTTAGTTACTCTGTCTTCAAGCTATTCAGTTCACAAAACTAACATGTAAAAACTAGTTTGAAGTATTTCCTTAATCTTTACCAGGACCTGGTTTGTCTCTTTGTCAAGCACATCTACTGTTAAAGACCCTAAACGCGCAATCTAATCTGTTCCTACCAGATTACAAAACTACATCCAGAAATTTGTAATCCTAGCCCTGCATCTAAGCGCAAAAAAGTAAAGTTTCAGAGGAACAAACTCCTCTGATGGGAGGCCTCCCAACACGGTGAAATGTCATAGGACAGACAAGACTTTACCAGGAAATGGACAAGACAAAGAGACAACAAAGTCTGAACTAGTAGATTTATTGTCATGGAAAAAAAAAACTTAAATTTTGTGAACTGAATAACCATACAACATCATACAATCTTATAAATATACATTAAACAAACTGACCAGAATGATGAGGGCAGCAGCAGCCAGTTGGAGGGAACTTTTTAAAATGGAGTCCAGGCCAGGGTGCTAGCTTATAAGCCAGGAAATGGACTAGACAAAGACAACAAAAAGTCAAAACTAGTAGATGAACATGGACAGATTTTTAACAACATTTGTGAACTGAAGTAAAGTTTCAGAGGAACAAACTCCTCTGCTGGGAGGCCTCCCAACACGGTGAAATGTCATAGGACAGACAAGACTTTACCAGGACATGGACTAGACAAAGAGACAACAAAGTCTGAACTAGTAGATTTATTGTCATGGAAAAAAAAAACTTAAATTTTGTGAACTGAATAACCATACAACATTATAAAGTCCTACAAATATACATTAAACAAACTGACCAGAATGATGAGAGCAGCAGCAGCCAGTTGGAGGGAAGTTTTTAAAATGGAGTCCAGGCCAGGGTGTAGATTAAGAGCTAGCAAAATAAAAAGCAGTGAAACACAAGAAAAGCATCTTTAGAATAGTGCTCTACAATGAGCCAGATCTCCAAATACTGAAGATAAATAAAATAATGACTCAAGAAAACTTAATTACCTGGTAGTTCTAGAAGAGTCAAGTCAATATCCAGCAACAGGTAACAGAAATGGGTGGAAGCACATTGGACCAGAAGTTTCAAATGATCAAATCTGGAAAATACACAAGCGTAAGCAAAGAACACCATCAAAGAAATAATGTGCACAAAAATCCAAAAACACTGATCACATTTAATTTAATGCAAACTAATGTAAACGTGAAACAACGACGCCGTAACAGAATTCAAACAGGGGGCACGTTCAGCAAACAAACAACGCTAGCATTGTTGGATACTTCTTCGGGCAATTACGAAAAAAGTGCTACTTGCTTTACTAAAGTCGAAGCTATATAGTTCACATTACCACCAAAAGTCGGTCAAAACCGACCACAGTAGCGAGGAAACACCGAAAAAAACTCTTACCTTCCAGCGTTGGCCTCCTCGTCGACCATGCCGCGCTGCCAATTAGGAACAACTCGATTCACCTGTGGGTTTTAAATCAAGTGGAGTACGCGCCTTTCACGTGACGTCACACTCCACTTATTTATAAGTCCTTCTCATTGGTCTGTTTTCCCTCAACTTTGTGACATACGAACAAAAATTACAGCGATTGGTCCGTTTCCTAATAAGGCCTGGATCCTGCCGCTGCTTTTTGTTATTATTATTATTATTATTTTTGATTTAGTTTCAGAAGCCTGTTAGTAAAACTGAAAGCTCGAGACGAGACATTACCAGTTAAATTTTAACTATAATTAGTTTATATAGAGTGCAGCAGTGAAAAAGAACATAAACTATTTGAATTAGTTACTATAATGACGTCTTTTAACACTCACTGTAAGAGTACAGGAAAGGACAAAAACAGACGGGACCTTATATGTTTATTAATACAGAAAATATGACAAAATAAAACATTACTTACTGCTGTATAGCTTTTCCTGTTTCTTTATTCTTTACACAAAAGTTATATAAACCTATATGATGTTTTCACCAGAACTCTCTGTTATATTTAATCAGAAACATAAACGACAGCATTTTTGTTATTGTTTTCATTTTTAGGATATTTATTCAGTTTAGATTGTCATGATTTTAAAACCTACACATGTACAGAACAAATGACGATCACCTGTTAGTGCCTTCCATATAAACCATAAACCTTGGAGCTAAAAAAAAAGAAAAAACATAAGCAACAGCACACATGGCCAAAAAAAAATTGTATGGTAATTTTTTATTTTGCTAGTATCACGAAATAGAGTGATACTATCAAGATATGTGGTAAAACGTATCACAAAATTAACCATCTATCAACTGAAATATTTCTTTTTTTTTCTCTTTATTTAATCTCTTTATTTTAACTAAACTTCCTTATCATTGTGACGTTGTGATTCACACCACTGCACACAATGAAATGTCACCTCTGCATTTAACCCATCATCAAAGTGAACAGTGGGCAACTTTGAGCGCCCGGGGAGTGGGAACCTCAGTGGTAACTTGGCGGTTGGGGGATTCGAACCAGAGGCTTTGCTAAGGGGCTAGTACGATTCCTTAACCACCCTCACACATCTATGCATTCTATATCTATCTATAGTTTGTGCCATTGTTACTAAATAAAAAATCACAAACCAACTTTAGTTTCTTAAATTAGTTTCTAACATAGTTAATGAGGAAACATTAAAGGAGGGTGTTGAAAGGAACGGCGTGATGTCATGGCTACGTGTCACGTCCATCTGCTCTCCCTCAGCCACGGACTGTGTTCACCGTGAGGGAAAAAGCCCAAAAATACAAAAGAAAATTAAAGAAAAGGAAGGAGCTGTAAAAAGGAAAAAACTTTTTAGGCTCGGTGCAGTAAAACACTACTCTTTCCTCGTCGGACAGTTCTGTATTTAGCATGTATTCAATCAGAGCGAAGAAGAAGAAGTGAGAAGCAATGACCTCGCTCTGAATGACCGATCAGGAATCATGTCACGGTTTTACAGCAGGTACTGTAAAGAGAACAACATCCCAGTCAACGAACACCTCTTGGAGATCTTAGAGGGCGTGGATGGAAGACAGAACGTCTCCCTAGAGGCCACAGGGGTGCGCCATTTGGAATGCGTTCAGAGACTCAATGACGTGGACCTCCTTGTCCTCTGCAAGTGTCTTCAGAGCGCCCTGAGTGTGACAGACCTGGACCTGAAGTTCAACAACATCACGGACCAGGGAGCCCTTTATCTGGCTGAGCTGCTGCAGCAGGAGAGTCCACGTCTGCGCTCCCTGGACCTGACCTTCAATGACATCCTGGCAGATGGTGGGGAGGTGATCAGCAGGAGTCTCCACTCCAACCGCAGCCTGGTCTACCTCAGCCTGTCGGGGAACAAGATCGGGAACAGAGGAGGGATGCAGGTGGCCAGGATGCTGCAGGTGAACGGCACGCTCCAGGAGCTGGACGTGGCCGACTGCGACCTGGCCACCCAGTGCGTCATAGCCATCATCATCGCCGTGAAGAACAGTAAAACCATCCGCTGCGTGGACCTCAGCAGACCTCTGCTCTTCAGCCAACAGGAGGAGTGGGCGGTTCACTGCTGCGACATGCTGGCCGTCAACACCAGCCTGGTGGAGCTCCACCTGGGGAAGATGGGCATGTCGGACACGGGGATGCAGAGGATCACCGAAGGCCTCGGACGGAACAGCACCCTGCGTTACTTGGACGTGCGGTGCAACCGTATCACCCGCGATGGCGTGCGCCACTTGGCTAATATGCTGATGGAGACCGCCAGCCTGGAGGTTTTAGACTTGTCGTCCAATCGGATCGAGGATGAGGGCACCATGTACCTGAGCGAGGCCATCTCCAGGCCGGGCTGCAGCCTGCGAGAGCTGGCCATCAACAGGAACAACATCAACACCACTGGTCTGCTAGCTCTCTCCGAGGCCATCAAGGCCAACCCAACGCTCACGCACATTTACGTTTGGGGAAACTTCATGGCCGAGCCAACGTGCAAGGCCTTCAAGGATCTGCTCACCAGCGGACGCCTGCTACCGGAGAATACAGACCTGAGTGCGTACGAGGTGGACGGTCGGGTGTTTCTGGCCGAGGTTCACCACTATCTGAGGAAACGTTACAACAGGACAGAGGATTCGGATACAGACAGCGTCTCCAGCTGACAGAGACAAACAGACAACAGACTAGAAGCCTGACATATAACTCTACATCCTGTTTGCTGAATTTGCCAATTGATTGATTACCCAAGGTTGTTTACATACACAGGTACATGTTACTGCAGTCACTGATCTGTAAAAGTGACATTTGGTGCTAATAAACACAAAAGAGTTGGCAGTGGTGGCCTAGTGGTTAAGAAAGTGGACTTGGATCTGCAGGGCTTCAGGTTCAGGTTCAGGTTCAGGAACGCCAGCTGCCCCTGCAACGGACAAACCGAGGAAGATGGATGAATGCATAAATAAACAAAGCAGGTTTTCATCAACTGCAAAGTTTGCCAGAAATGTTAAAGCAGTGGGGGAAGACATGGAGGTAGTCGGAGTTAGAGTAGAAGATACAGAGGACAGTTTGAGATGGAAATTGTTGACTTGGTGTAGCAACCACAAAATAAAGGACAAGATGAAATGAGAAAAAAGAAATATTGACAGTTTCAAAATATCAGTTTTCATCATCGTCAGCGTCAAAATCCACAAATAACTTAATAAAGTGTTCGAAAGTAAACATAAAATAAATGCATCGTCTCATTTTCTAACGTGGCGGTGATCAGAGTTATGAGAGAATATGTTGTCATTTAAAATAGCAACAACCAATCACAAACGCACTTCCACATCAGCTGCAATTGCACCCTTTTGTCAATAGAGGGAACCAAACATTTGAAAGGAACTGGTCGGCAGAACTGAAACTAAACACAATACCAATACATCCTCCATCCTGACTCTTTTCTCCAGCTCTTCAACCATTAAAAATCTAATATAAAAGTGTTTGCTTTGCCAAATGCCCAGTTTTTGGCCGCACAGTCCTGTTTTAGGACCAGTTTTTTTTTTAATCCACAATGTTTTGAATAAATACAAATACTGTGAACACTTTTAGACTTTCCCTTAATGCATTTCACAAACAGCTTTTTTAAAGCACACGCAATAGCTTTGTAACTGAAAGTTCTATGTACATAATGTCCTTTTTTTGGTGATAATAATATGAATATAAATGGCCACCACATGTTTGACTGAGTCAAAAATCTCAATATGATATGAATATATATATAAATATATATACATATAAGTATATATGTATATATATATATACACATATGTATATAATTATAGATAGATAGATTAGATAGATAGATAGGTAGGTAGATAGATAGATAGATAGATAGATAGATAGATAGATAGATAGAACTTTATTAATCCCTCAGGAGTATCCTCCGGCAAATTAAGGAGTATCCTTCGGGAAATTACGAAGGATTTTATCCGTACTTATTGGTACTTCCATCCATCCATCTTTGTCTGCTTATCCTTTATCACAACCCCATAATGGATAAGTAGATAATCTCATCGCATCATACCAGACTCTCTTGAACCTTCCTGGACATGGTGTCCATTCATTCATCTTCATCCACCTATCTGTTACCTTGTCTCAGGGGCAGCAGTCTCCACGACTTCCACCCAAATCACACTGCTCCATAAAGTAAGCCTTCCTGTGGGTGGCACAGGAAGATATGTGGGTCGGGACTGGGTTGTGGACACCTCAGGGGCAACCTGGCAGCTGGTGGATTAAAACCCAAAGTCTTGTAGACCCAAGTCCACTTTCTTAAGCCACCACTGCCGCCCTATGGTAACCTGAAAAAAAATACACAGTAATGTATACAGGGTCACTGGGTCTTGTGTATAACACTATGTAAAAAAACAAAAACAACAAAGGAAGTCTGTACTAGCAATATAAAACTACAAAATATACAATATATATATATATATATATATATATATATATATACATATATATGCTTTTTAGACATGTGACAAAATATTGACAATATTGCTGAATTCTATAAACAATTTATCTTTTTTGCTGACACAGGGGTAAAAACCAGTCAACCCTATGTAGGCCGCCCGTCTCCACTCCACCTCCTTGGAGGCGTTACATAACCAACAGACCCACGGTCTAAGATACACACATGCACATATGCAAACAAACTGCTGTTAAACCATGCTGAGCATCAGGTGACAGGGTTGAAAATAGGCCAAACTTGGGAGCCTTTAGGTCAATACAGAACATCTAAATACAGATACAGACACTCGGCTCACAGACAGACACACAGACTGAATATTGCAGTCACATTCTGTCATGAGTGAAGCAGCAGAGGCAGGTGTCGCAGCTCAATCCTGCGGCTTTCTCAGAAAGCGGCCCTGGGAACTGAAGGAAACAGCAGGTGGCTTCTGTGTTTGTTGGCCGTGCAGAAAGTATGACGAAGTTGATGTTGATCCAGGTGTGTAATAAAGCGGTCTGGTTGATGATTGCACTTTAAAGAAGATTAATGGGTAACAATCGCAACAGGACAGTGTTGTCCATGAATTTAATCTTATCTAAAGACGTCGGAATCACAGTCCGCTTGGCAAGAAACTGTTATTTGTTTCCTTGTTACAACACGTGAATATTTACACTCCCACTGTCTTTCTTTACACTCTCTTAATGACAAATATATTGCATATATAATTGGCATAATTGCCAATGAATTTGACTAAAAGTGTGTGCTTTGCAATATTGACTGAATTGATAAATATGAAGTAAATATGAAAATATGCGAGAATGCATTGTTTATTTCAAGTTATATGCTTTAATCTTGAAGGTTAATTAAATTAAAAAATAAAAATCTCAAGGTATCAACCAATCTGGTTTAAGTCAACATGACGTCATTTTCATCCATGTTTTAAAATTATAACTATCTAAAACAACTTTAAAAACAAATGTATTTTAATATAAAATTATTTCAATGTTTACCTTCATCTGCAAAATATTTCTTATTGCTCGTTAATTCATTTGCAAAATGAAAAAAAATCTAGGAATAGCCACTGGGACGCGCCTCGTACTTTTAGAACGAGGCTACTCCAATCGGATTCAACGGTGGTGTTGCAGCAACTGAAAGAGCGTTTTCTATTGGTCTAGTGGGAGGGTCGCGGGCGTGGCTTTGGCGCCGCCTCAGCAAAACAAGTTGGAGGAGCGAGAAAAGAGCAGGGAGACGGAGAAAGATAGAGAGACACAGGAACAGATAGAGGTGGAGGAACAGTGAGAGAGAGAGAGAAGGGGAAAGTTGACGGGGACCGGACCGAATGGACCCAGAAACCCGACTCTGATCCGAGGGCAGAGACACAGGTAGGAACCGCGGACTGGAGTGACTGCCGCCTCCGCTGCTGACACCCTTGTTTACAGTGACTGCAACGAAGGAAGGCGATTAATTCGCTCGTAAATATTGGACAAGACTCGACTTGAGAGGCGCTGTGACCTTAGTCTGTGGCAACACTTAAAATATGTGTCATTTCTGAGTAACAAGCATGTGACACCAGAGAGTGCATAATAAAAATTGTCATTATTATTATTTAGAGCAAACCTGTGCAAAATAAGGCCCGCGGGACGGATGCGGTCCGCTCGGCTTTGTAATACGGCCGGACAAAATTTCTCAAAATGATATAAATGCTCCGTATTGTGATTTCACCTCAGCCTTTTCTCTATAAAGACTGCATTGCTCCAATAAATAACACAGAAAAGGTATGTAGTACTTTAGTCTACTCCTGACCTGCTGCCATGTCCAATTTTTTACAAATTGTGGCCTGCGAGTTAAAATATTTGCACATACCTGATGTAGAGCGTCAACAAAATACCAACGTAGGACCACAATGCATTGCAATCGATGTTTTTAGTGTATACTCGATACAAAAGTTGCAGATTTTGCCCCATTGGTGGTGCAGTTAGACCATCTTCGTCACAGCCTACGTCACAGTAAATGTCGCAATTGCAACTTTTTAATTGCATATTTCAATGACATGTGAAACCTCATCTGGTGGTGTCACCCTTTTAATTAGACTGCAGTTACTTTATAAATGAATTAATTATCCTGCAGTTTTTACTTGTTTGTGATGTTGTTTATAGTAATGAGTACAAGGAGTACCACTGAAGAATTTCATTGCTGGTACTGTATGGATAATTAAACAGCAATAGCTATTTATGTAATTAAACATGCAACAAAAGTGACAAAGAAAACAGTGGGATTAAATGTCTAATCCGAAGAGAAGATCAACAGGATTAATGACATGAATGACTCAATAGAACCTTGGAAAGTTGTTCGGAAATAATCCACGGAGCAGGAGCCAAAAGGCAAAACTGATGGAGCTGCTTTTCGTCACGTGACTCCCATTCAGTAGTTTGTGTTTTCTGCCTGTTACAACATCAAGTCCACCAAGAACACTCAAAGAACAGCGCCCCCTGGCTGCTGAGTAATCACACAACAAGACACTGGAGAACTTTCCTCATGTTTACTTCAACACAGTGTTTCACTGTTCGGGTTTACGCAGGTCTGTGCTGTTCCTGGTGGACAAAAATGGATCCCAACAGTGAGACCAGGATCATGGTGGCCTCTCACCACAACGGCAACCCGTCCTGCGAGAACCAGAAGACTGACCCTCGCACTACAGGTACAATCAGAGACCAATAACCTGGTCCACAGCAGCTTCTTCTTGTGAGTCACTGGATTTGTATCTACTGTGGAATACAGGTGGATGTTAATGCACTTTGGGACAAAAGGGTGTGTCCCTCAGTTTGGCATTTACAGGTTCCTGCCCTGAGGTTTTCCTTTCATTTGCCACTACAACGTACTGTAGAACAAGATTAACCAGAAATATAATAATCATGACGATCACTGAACTGAATATCTGGTCCACAGGCGTCTCTCGTTGTGAAAGTTAATAGTAGACTGACCTATGTCTGCACAAACACGCTGCCCTGATTAATTATGAAGCCCAGTTTTGTTTATGATTCCTGTTATGGCGCGGTCAAGTTGACCCGACTTATCCCCGAAACATTAACTCTCGATAGACTACGCTCAACTAAGATCGCAGGAAAAACAAGCTCAATAATAACTAGAAGTTAATCCAGAAATAGATAGGAAACGAAAGGAAAGCAAACTCCTTGTCATTGTGACATTGTCATTCACACCACGAAATATCTCTGCTGAAACCCTTCACCAAACAGTGGGCAGCTGCAGTTGGTGGATTCCAACTTGGAACCCTCCGGACCCCAGTCCGGTTCCTTAACCACTAGGCCACAACTGCCCCTGAAAGATAAAAAAAACCCAACTTTTTTTAAAGAAATCGTCAAAGAACAATACAGACCCCAGGTTCCACAAACCAAGAGGACCATCAATACTGTGAAAGACTGATAACCAGTGGAAAGGTGAACCATCAACCCATTTATTAATTGCCGACTCCTGCTCCCTGCAATCATTCTGAGATAATATGAGATACTATCATCAGCTGTAAATCATTCAGTTGGACAATAAGCAATCTCAGTCTGTGGCTTTATCAGGGTGGGCCTCAGCAGTAGTCCAAACACGGAGATATCACTCAGGCTACCACCCCTGAATCCCGAGTTAGCTGTGGTCCAAAAAATTTATTCCCACAATTTTGGGAATAGACCTGCATCCAGGCCTGATCAGTTACTAACAAAGCTCTTCAAGCTTTGGGACCCACTCATTGTAGATCTCTTCAGTTCCTTGTGTCAGCAGATGCCGCTGACGGAGCTTGACATTTAACTGTAACACTGGAGGACCATGTGACTGCTTAGGAACGGCGAAGCTGAGCTCAAAGATAACTGAGACCGAGTCTGAGTCACGTCGACCAATAACAACACCCATAGTTAACCGTGGCTATGCCCCAAGTAGCGTGTTATCTGTTAGTTTCTCTCCTCAGTCAATGAGTAATACTAATGTTTGTTGTGCCTGCGGACTGTTTATCCCTCACGTTGAGCAAATGTTACTGAGCACACGAAATGTTACTGACACGGAACTCTGAAAGTGTAAACTAACTCTGTATCTACCATATATAGTACATCCTAAGGAAAAACGCTAAACCCTCCAAAAAAGTACATGCAATGAAGAAAAATTATATTCGAGCATAGGCGCATAGTTGAAGACAACATTAAGATACTGGCAGGAATTGAAGGAATACTCCAAAATCTTCCTCAACATCTGACTATCTTTTTTTTTAAGTTTATCAACCATCTGCCATCACCTACTGGTACTCCTGTGTAGTTGAAGACAACACTGATATATTGGCAGGAGTTGGAGAAAGACCCCTAACATCTTCTTCAACACCTGATGTTTTAGTGTCGCCTAGTGGAGCATTTAATTGCTCTCTTGGTAACCAAAAAATATCGTAAATAAGTTGTTTAAAAAGTTTCTGGACCACTACATTTGAGATTTTTCTTCATAGGAATCACTGGTCTGTTCTGTCTTGATCTCCAGGTTGCAGCTGGTTGGTGGTGGTAGCAGCTGTCGTGGCCTCCCTGAGTGGCCTGATGCTGGGCTATGAGATGGGTCTGACCTCCGGGGTGTTGTTACAGCTGCGCGGACTCCTTGCCCTCTCCTGTCGAGAACAGGAACTGCTGGTCAGTTCCCACCTGTTCGGCGCTCTCCTCATCTGTCTGGCCGGGGGTCCGATACTGGATCGCTACGGCCGCCGCTGCTCTTTGCTCCTCAGTGGCGCCCTTGTGGTTGCAGGGACGGTTTTACTCATAGCCGTGACTTCTCTTATCGCCCTCACGCTGGGCAGAGTGATAGTCGGCATGGGAACGGCACTATCCGGGACGGCGGCGTGTCTCTACATCGCAGAAATCTCCCCGAGAGAGAGAAGGGGTCTCTTGGTGACACTTTATGAACTGATGCTGGTTGTTGGAGTGATGCTAGGGTTCAGCTGCAGTTATGCCTTCGCCACTCTGCCCCATGGATGGGCGTATACCTTCGGACTGGTGATCCCCCCAGCTCTCTTGCAAATAGGGGCACTCTTGTTCCTACCATGTAGCCCACGCTTCCTGGTGGCTCAGGGCAAACTAGAGCAAGCAAAGTTGGTACTGGGGAAGATGAGGGGAGGTGTCACGGAACTGGTGGAGGCGGAGCTGACGAGCATCCAGGCTGGACTCAAAGAGGAATCCGAGCACAGTTTCTTGGAGTTGTTCAGTGCCAAGGCCAACCTGCGTTCACGACTTCTGACAGGCATCGCCTTGGTGTTCCTCCAGCAGGCCACGGGCCAGCCCAACATCCTCTCTTACGCCTCGCCACTTCTCCGCAGTGTTGGCTTTGACAGCGACGCCGCAGCCACCTTGGCCTCCACGGGATTCGGAGTGGTCAAGGTTGTCGGCACCATCCCGGCCGTGTTGCTGGTCGACCGGGTGGGACCAAAGAGCTTCCTGTGCGTTGGTGCCGTGGCGATGGGATTGTCATTGGCTGTGCTCGGCACTGTGACGGTGCAGAGTCACACCCAACTCAGCAGTTTGTGTAAAAGTCAAACGACGCCAAACCTCACACTCACGTCAATGGAGTTTAACAGGAACTTCACCGAGTTAGACACTAACCTGAATCCTCCACATTTTCCCAACAAGTGGAATAGTGGGGAGAATGGAAGGAGGGACACGGAGGATTACGAGGTTCAGGAGTCGAAAGGAGGAACAACTGGAGTAGAAGTGTCTTCTTCCCTCAAATGGGCCTCATTAATCAGTCTGCTGGTGTATGTCGCGGCGTTCTCCATCAGCCTTGGGCCAAGTAAGAACCCATTCATTAAATTTTGATTGTAATACTACCTTGGCACAGCCAGGCGGATACAACTGCAACCAAATATTATGTAACTAGCAACCAACAGCCCTTCAGCAATGCACCTTTACCTTCAGGTTCAGTGATTCCTATTTGATGATTTCCACGTTTCTTGACCAATGTCCTACAGTGGAAAAGTACAGAGTCCAACAGCGTCTCTGATGCAGTAATCTGAAAAACAATAGATTGAAATACCTCACCAAGATAAAGCTGAGTGACTGATTTTAAAGACTATAAATCAATAAATCCATCAATATTTGAAAAAAAAAACCAAGAGGCCAGCTTCCTTCACAATGTACCCTCAACAGATAAGAAGTGCTAACCTGAAAGGATTATAATCTCTCTAATCAGTGCCTAATCCATCATATACAGCAGTGTTCCCAAACCTTTTCTGCATCACGGACCGGTTAAATATCTGCTACTATTTTTCATGGATCGGTCGTTAAGTTGTGGCAGATAAATAGTTGCATTATTGATGATGGAATCCTAGCCATTCATCTTAGCCAGAAGGGGCCAAAAGGGAACATTATTTCTTCGCGGCCCGGCACCAATTCACCCACGGACCGGTACCGGTCCCCAGCCCAGTGTTTGGGAACCACTGATATACAGTGCAGCCCCAGCATTTTGATCATTTCAATGTTCCTTTCACTTCTTGACTATAACATTTTAACGATGTACGTGTCTTCCATTTTGTTACCATGGAAACCACCTCTTATCGCAGTCTTTTTTTTCTTAAACTCCCCTTATGTATATGATTGTTTAATATTTTTTCCAGTGGTCTATGTGGTCATCAGTGAGATCTTTCCAATGGGAGTCAGGGGCAGAGCTGCGTCCGTAGTGTCAGCCGTGAACTGGGCCACAAACCTTCTCATCTCCATGACGTTCCTCACAATTACTGGTGTGACCCTTATTCCTTCAAGTCAATTTTGCATGAATTTTGGATTATTGTTCTAGAATAAAGTTTTATGTAACAACGCTGATGCCATGTTCTTGTCCCATTTCTCAGAAAAATTTGGTCTCCCCAACGTCATGTTCCTCTACGCTGCTATGAGCTTTGTTCTCCTGGTATTCGTCATTCTCTGTATCCCTGAAACCAAAGGGCGCACGCTGGAGGAGATATCCAAGGAACTTGCCAAGAAGTGAGTGTAAAGTTACCTTTCACTATTTGTTGGAAAATTCCCAAAGCTAACGACATCATATCCTCCTCCACCACCTTTGCTTTCTCAGAAAACATTTCCACATGAGTCTCTGCAAGTGGCCTCAGCCTCGGGACAGCCCGAGTCGCAGCAGTGCGACGACAAAGACGCCGCCAAACATCTGAGACCTTCAACACTTCAGTTCACAGCTGCACACTTGAAGAGACTAATGAACAAACTAATGGACAGACGTATCAGCAGATTTCTCTACAAACTCAGGTGTTTTAGGCTAAAAATGTCCCCTTACAGGGAGCATTTTTATTAATATACTGCAACTCCTACAATGAAAGCAACTGAAACCTTTTCCCAGATGTTTCCCAGCAAAACAAACCGACCAAATTTGCCTTGTTAAATACAAATAACTTGATTTTATACAAGTAAATATTTGGCATTGATTGCCCACACTGTAAAGACTTCATCATAACCATTTACTCAAACACATCCAGCCAGACATTTGATCTCACGTCCAAAAAAGTTGATTCCAATGATTTTTGAGGGAAACGATTCGCGTCATTTTAAAGAAATTATCAAAACGCAGACATAAAATGCCTAGATCTGTTCTCCAGTCTATAACTGGAACTCTCATGCACCAAGAATGGGTAAAATGCAACCTGTGCATTGATGGTGAATGGAGAAGTATTACTACAAATACTCAATCTCAGGGTTTTCCCTTTTGTTTTTTTCAAGTATCAGATCACTCATTGTTCTCCAGTGGAAGGAGGAACGTAGAGCAACCAATGACATGACGTCTAACAATTGGACAAGACAGAGGACGGTATTTGATGAATGTAGGAATGCAGGAGAAGTTGGATTCTGTCTTTGCCTCAGGGAGAAGAAACAAATTCATCACAAACCTAAAATCCAAACTTGTGTTCACCCATAGGGGCATTTTTACACCTCCTTAATGTGAAACCCACCTGACTAAATCTATACAAGTCTGTTTCTTTATTGGATCGTATCCTTGCAGTTACTTCCTGTATGCAGCTGAACCAGTCACTCCTGTTTGAAGGGCTTCAACGGCGGCAGGAGCACAAACTCATATCTCAGGACGTGCCGAGAAGCTAAATATAAGACTTGCTGTTTGACGTTGTAGGCATTACTGATGAAAATGACGGAAATGTATTTTAGGACCATGCTGTTTTTTTTTTATCGTTTGAATTGATGCCAAGCGTCTCTCAGCCGATTAACACATTGAATGTTTTCCCGCAAGGAAAGAGTAAATTTGCACATTTTTTTTTACTGTGAATGAAAATATGTTGTGTGTGGTTGAGATTTCTCTAGAGTTCTGTATAAATTACATCAGTGTTCTCCATGAAAGGTCTACAGGACACTTAGAGACACTAGCAATACGTAAAAGACAAGAGACAGAGCTGGAGTTGGAGGAGTTAAAGATGCTTTAGATTTTCTTTAGGAGAGACAAGGATGGACAGGATCAGGAATGAGGTTGGAGAGGGACAACACAGACAGGAAGGTATGGAGACAAAGCTAGACAGAAGACAGATTTAGATGGTTTGGACGTGTTCAGAGGAGGGACAGTGGATCTATTTATCGAAGAATGTTCCTAGAGATGGAGCTCCCAGGTAGGAGACAAAGAGATGTGTTCCGGTAGGACGATTTTGTAGGTAGGAAAATATTTCAGAACACCGGAAATTTATCTGCCACAACTTAATGACCGGCCCGTGAAAATACTACAAGACATTTAACCGGTCTTTAGCTCAAAAAAAGTTGGGGAACACTGACTTACTGTACCATGTCGGGGGTCTGTGAAGGCATCGCAGCATGATGTCATCAGCAGGACTCTGTTCACTGGAATCTACAAATGCAGCTTTTTAAATTCATCAGCAGTTCCTGTGGGCTTAACAAGCAGATTTGATTATTCATAAAAAAAATAATGAAATGACAAAAAACATATATAGCTCAGGGGGTTGGTACTTGTGAAAACAGAAAATAAAAATAATTAAAAGGTTGATTAACTGAATTTGTTTATGGTCAACCTTTATTATTTGTACAAAATACAAAAAAAACACACACAAACCTTGTTTATTCAACTCATTTACAAAGTTTCCGATCAGACGTTTTAATTATTTACATATATGTTACTTCTATACAGATGTCTCATCCCAGCCAGCACACACGTACTGTAGATACTACCGCAGATTTTTACCGAACACCGAGAAGCCAAACCAGGTTTACGTCCACTCATTAACAAAGCTGGGCAGACGTCCAAACATTTCATATATGACGCCACCCTGATGGTTTAAAACACCTTCACATATTTGGATGTGAGAATTTTCATTGCATCGCTTCACCAGTCGCTCGTCTTTAAAACCGAAAACAAAAAACAACAATCGTCCGTAAGACACATTCTGTACATTTAAATAGATACAAAGAAATAATCTTAAAATATAATCAAAGATTAAAACTTCTTGGAAATGTAAAAATGTGTAAGTCGAGGCGAATAAAAGTCAGATATGTGCAAATCTGGAATAAGGAAAGAGGAAAAAAGAAAAATCTGACGTGGATATATGCAGACGTATTTCGCATAAACAGTATTTCCAAACTCAGTCTAAACGACCACCATAAGAAAACGACAAAAAAACCAAACAAAATGTAATACAGCTCACGTCCTGTATTAGTGCAAACAACGAGGGCCTCCAGTGGAGAATGGAGGTTTCTGGAACGAGAGAGCTCACTTCAACACCTTCTACAGTGGTCTCAGCCAGGTTCAGTTAACGCAGAGGTTAACAGTTAACTCGTCAAACTATCCGGTTTGCTAACAGCTGAACAAACAACCACCACGAGGAGCGACAGTAGAAGTGGAGAAAGAAGAACACGGTGGATGCGACTGTTGCTCAAAACATACCCTGGAAGACATTTTTTTGTGATCACATGACACTGACATCGGCAAGTCTTCAATCAACGAGTGTGTCGGACGCCTGAATGTTGGCAGGTAGGAAATAAATAAATAGAGGTTTAAGGTGCTTCACTCCCTACTGACTTCTTCAGTCCTCCTTAAAGGTTTCTGACACTCATACAGCAGGGGGTAGACCTGCTCCACGGCCGTGGCCACGTTCTGCACGTTTGGTCCTGCAACATTTGGATGGAGAAAACAGTTGAGGGCAACAACAACAACTGAAAGGTGGAAAACAAATAATAAATGGCTGTGGTATTTAGGCCAATCCCTCCAAAGGGATTTGGTGATTTAACTAGGCTTAAACTGGTCATAAAAATCCTTGAATGTTTTGCAACAGTCTGACCTCCACCCTTTGAGATCTTGCCTGAAGAAGTGTGTACCTGTAATTGTGAGGCTGCCAGTGGAGAAAACCTGACATGTCGCCCTAAGATGTTTGATCCTATAGGTGGCAGCAGGATGGAGCTCTGGTTCATAACTGGGCAAAAACAGAATTACAGCATTAGAAGATGGCACAAACTTTTGATTTTCAAAGAAAAAAAGTCAAGGTAAACAATTCCTCTGTTTTCACCACTAGAGGTCTCCCTACAAAAGCTAATACTGTATTTCACGTCGTTGTCACTGCAGTAAATCATTCTCCCCAAAAAAAAGATGTTGAAACCCATGCACTTTGGATAACTAGCAGGTTTTCTTTTCTCGATACAAATAATATGATGTGATGTATCATTAGACTGAGACAAGTCTCCACGTTTACCACACAAATCAAACTGCACCACACCACACCATGAGTTTGTTCATTTGGAAGATATCCAGGATTCAAACTTGCCCTGGCGGGGAACCATGGACTTTCACACCAATGACAGGCATGCAATAACCATTAAACAAAAGAATGAATAAATATTATATTATACTTTTTTTCTGTGGAATCTGTTCAATCCCAGTTGTTGGGGACCTCTACACAAAAGCAGCGACAGGCTTTCGAAACATTTTCAAATGTAACATTATACCTTTCCCTTCTCAGAGCAACAACGTCATATGACTTCTGGCGCCCTCTTGGGGATGTTAAAGCTCAATATTGATAACAAATGACCGCCCCCCAATAAGTACTTTTTGTTCTCTTTTGAACCAAACAACACCTTTTAGAAGCGTTTCCATTTTCAGAGTCACAACATTTCATGACCTCTGGCGCCCTCCTGTGGGAGTTAAAGCGCAATACTGATGACCAATATATTTTTTTCCCAAAAAATACTTTTTTGTCCCCTTTCACATCCTACAACCCCCCCCCCCATTGACCCTTTTTGAATCCAACAAAGGCACTTCCATTCACAGAGTCACAACATTGTATGACCTCTGGTGCCCTCCTGTGGGTGTTAAAGCTCAATATTAAGGATAAATTAGTTTTTCCCAAGTAATACTTCTTGTTCTTTTTCAAGTCCAACATGAAACCTTTTAGAAACATTTCCATTCTCAGAGCCACAACATCATTATGACCTCTGGCGCCCTCTTGTGGGCGCATCGATGACAAAAATGGTCTTCAAGAAATAATTTCTGGTAGCGTAAACTGATTTCAGCTATACTTTAATTATAAAAGTACCAGCCTTGACAGAGTTGTGATATGCAGGACGGTGTTACCTGGCAATTGGACGGTTGTTCTTGGTGAAGTCTATGAGGTGGACAGCAAAGGGCATGGAACACACAGCCAGGACATTTACTACTTTGAAAGCTGAAAACCTCACCTAAATAGACAAGGCACAAAATTAGATCTTGTGTTTAGAAGTATGAAACCCGACAAGAAGTTACTCACTTTTTAGAGTCAACCTACTGAACCATCAGGCTTATTTTTATTTACTGTGCATCATGATGAAGAACAAGGAATGACTAAAGACAGACACCTTAGATACAGCAATACAACCCAGGCACACATAATTACAATACACAAATAAATGCAAATGAAAGTGAACTATCGGTGTCCTCAACAACACAATGTTTTTTTTTCTCTCTGACCTTTATTTTACCAAAAGTTATAGTTACATCTGCCATTACTCTTACCTTGAAGCCAAGTTTCTGTAGACAGCGTGCCAACCTGCGAGCACCCACTTTGGCTTGATCCTCACTAAACACCAAAAATCACAAAGAGGTGATTTTAGAAACCATTTTCATTTTTTAAATTTTGTCCACAATTTACACATAAAGCAAATAAAAAAATTATTTTTTTATACATTTCTTTTATTTTACTTCTTATTTTACCTCGTTGCTCCTGTGCAGATGATTTTTCCAGAGGACCAAATTGACGCTGTTATCTTGGGCTTACGAAGCTTCATCAGCACTTTCTAAAATGGAAGAGAATTGAAATAGACTTGTTTAGAAAATATCTATTATTGCCAAAAATGCAGCAGTCAACATTTGTCTCACTGACTCACCCCATCTTCTGGCTTGTAGATGACATTGATTCCTTCTAGAGCTATGGTGCGCAGGTTAAGATGGCATCTGGTCCTGAACGTGGCCACCACGTTGGTGACGATGATATCGAGTGCGTCATCATTTCCAGAATCCATGAGGAAGTGTGTGGCGCAGTGATGGGACCACAGGGGTGTCTTCGCCTCACACAATCACCAGCAGCATCACCAGCACCACCATTGTACAGACTATTTGGGAAGCAGATGAGACTGGCTGCGAGCACGAAAGGATAAGATTAGTTTAACTGTACAAAAAAATTGTACTTTTTACAATTTACAAATTTTACTTTGTTTATTTATCTTTATTCATACACATACAAACAATTTTGGAATTAGTCCACCAAGAGGGGCAGTGGTGGCCTAGTGGTTAAGGAACCGGACCTAGGTCTCAGGAGTTTTCTTCCCTTTCCTTAAAAGTATGTGAACATTCCCTATATCTTGAAAGGGTTCTCACTTATTGAACAATATTTATTCATGTTCTACAATGAATAAATGTAAAATGCTATGTATTTGTACACCACATGTGCCGCACATCGCACTATGCACAGGTTATTTTAGCTGTATATGTAGAAATGCATGTCGGTATACAACTATGTATATATATGTGTGTATATATATATATATATATATATAGATAAACTATATATATGTGTGAGTGTGGGTACACTAATGTAATGGATATACGTTAGCTTAGGTAACATGTGTAAGTATTTGTGTGTATATGTATGTGAATAACCAACATACTGTTTGGATATTTATGTGCCTATACAGTATATGTGTATAGGTGTGTGTATATGCGCAGGCATATGTACATCTGTGTTTGTATGTAGATATATATGTACGTGTGTGCAGGTATACAAATACACAAAATAATGACGTGATGAATTCTATAATAATGTTATATTGTCATAATGAAATATGATAACAACAACAATTGAGATTGTGACTCAACAGCATTGACTACTACTTAAGCTACTAACACTACTAGCATTAACCTTCCTACTTCCATGTGTATGTATACTACTAACATTACCTACTAAAATCTACTGTTCACTGTTCTGGTTGTAATTATCTCAACCCCACCCATATTGTTCCTATTGTAATGGTCTATTTTTGTACTTCTTGTATCCAACTCTTGTTGGTTGCTGTTCTGCTGCTGGAACTGTAATTTAACAGATTAATAAAGTTCTATCTATCTATCTATCTATCTATCAGTGCCATTTTATGTTCTTGCTCTCCAGTAGGTTCTTTTCTATGTCCAACACTTTTAATGTTTTTGCATACGCAAATTACCTACGGAACACACAATGGGTCAAATCACACGTGTAAAAAAAATACACACGTTTCAATGACTATCTGTTCACGATACAGCATCGTAAGTGGTGGTCTAGTGGTTAAGGACCCGGGTCTTGGATCTAGAGCAGTGGTTTTCAACTGGTGGGTTCCGACCCAAAAGTGGGCCGCCAACCCATTCTGAATGGGTCGCAAACAGCGGGTTAAAAATCGAAATAATGTGAATCAGCTGTTGGACATTTTGAGTTTTAGAAAATCTCTTATTTTGCAATACACACTGTGCTGAATAAAATGAATATGTTAAAAAGGTGATTTTTCAAAGTTTTTTAGAAAAATTAACTTGTTTGGTTTGAATTCTATGAGAGTGGGCCGCGACATAAAGACCACAAACAAATGTGGGTCCCAGAGTGAGACCAGTTGAGAACCACTAGTCTAGAGGGTTCAAGGTTCGATTCCATCAACTGCCAAGTTACCACTGAGCAGGACCACTGTTCCCCGGGCGCTCAAAACTGCCCACAATTCACTTTTGTGATGGGTTACATTTCGTTGTGTGCAGTGGTGTGGATCACAATGACAAAGAGTTTCCTTACTATTTTCACAACTTTGCACCAACAGAATTCTATCGGATTTAACCGGCATCCTAAAATCATCAATTTCTCTCCTTTAAATCAAGATATTGCAACGTAGAAAGTGTTTAGAACGCTCTTACGGTCCGGATCTCAAATAAAAAAATACGTTACGTACGTCACAATTAGTGCTCTGCGCAGAGCAACACGGTGTCTACCAACAAAGAGAAGTGGATTCGCTCTAATGAATGAAAAGTTGTTAGCACGGTTAGCCTAGCAGCTTAGCAGTTGAATATTCCACTCAATTCAAGGAAATGTAACCATTTGTTCTGTTATTTCAACATGTCTGACCGCCTTTACTTTAAATATAAACACTTACCGGTTTCGCTGTTTAACAACTCTCCCTGCCCGGGCACACAGCAGCCATTTAACGGCCAAATAAGTGAACAAACCGCTCTCTCCACAGGTACATCTCATCCATGCTAACAACAGACACCACTTCCGCTTTCAGTGGCGTCTCTTTACATTGGAGTAGTTCTACTGCAGCCGGCACAAACTACAACTTCCGGTTTGTGCAAGGCAATAATAATGACGCGAGTAAGAAGGAAAGGAGGGTATAAAGTCTTCAGAAATATATTTATGGAAATATCATTAATGGTGACGTACGAAAAATAACTGAGTGTTGAATATGTGCCGAATTGTTGTTTTAATATTAATAATAGCAATATATATTTTAATAAATATCAGTTGCGGATATTAAATAAGCATTTATTTTATATAATAATATTATTATTAATAATAATAATAATAATAAATATTAAATAGGGAAAAACTAAGAATCATATACAGGGAATTGGCTCTGTGTCTGTTTTTATTTTTAGTTTCACTGCCTTATCGCTGTATTCTCTCTTTCTCCATTTCTACTCTTATGAAAATTACAATAATAAAATAATACGATATAACAACATAATAATTCTACATTCATAAAATGAACTATTGTTAAAAATAACTAATAATGTTAATGATAATAATGTAAATAACGATGATTGTGGATGAGGTATTGGATCTGAGACTGAAATATCACCACTAGATGTTGCTAAATCCTTCAAGGCCAAATGATATCACATCCTCACATTGAGGGTTCCGACCCTTGATGAACAGGACATTGCTCTGCTCAAACGTCTGCCAATATAACACTTAACAGGCTTATATTAACACCATTCCCACACAACAATGTCTAACCTTTTCTCAAGTATTGGGGGATTAGTAACAACTCAAAGGGGGAAATATTTGGCCTGTTCCCTGTCCAGGGAATTCTGGACTGACTACAAAACAGGAGAAGGAGTGAGATTCGGAGAAAGTCTGCAAAGTTTTTGTGTTATCGGTGAGAGATATCACAGCCGTCACTGATGTAATACTCATGAATCATGGCAGTGAGTGACAGCCATCCGGTAGAATCAGTGTCTAATTCTGTGAGGACTGCATGGAGACTGATATAGCAGCTCAATGATGATTCATCTCTGCCGTGCATTTGAGCTGACCTGCTCTGTACTTTATGCGGTTTTGCACAACACCGGATGAAGCTGATAAGATTGTAAAAAAAGAGACCACGTCTATTCTTTTCGTGAGATAATGTTTAAACTAAACAGAGCCTTGGATGTGTGCGAATCCATGCTGACACGGACACACACTTTAGAAAGCACAGACTTATTTCTTGCTTGTAAAAGTTTGTGGTTTTAGAGTAACTCTTTTCCTGGGAGCACTACAAACACATCTCATGCCTGGCCTGCGCCCAAACAAAACAGCAAAATAACTTCTCTATGATTCAGCTCTGTTGTTATTGTTCTTCGCCCCTGGTTACCAAATTATCTCTTTCCTCCTCTCATTCAATCCTCCTGGGACTCTCCTTGTAAAATTACAGCCTTACAATTCACATCCATCCCACTCCTGTCCCTCGTTCAAATGTTTACTATGAAGGTTTAGATTTAGAGCAGGTAAGAAAACAGATGACAATTGATTGTGCACGTGCTGATTCAGGGGTGCAGGAGTGTGTTTACAGTTTTCTAGGGCTGCGTATCCCTGGGGAAACGACTTCCCGGGGGGGAACAATGCTCTTCATTTTATTAAGTCATAAGATACGGCATGTAAACACACAGACGTGAGCACTTACAGCATTGTAGATGCAGAAATGTCTATGGATAAATAAAAGATCCATTACAGTAACTACGCTGTGGGTGTGCAAAGCAAGACATAAATCTGGGAATATTCCTGAGCTTATATCTACATTTCATTGTTGAATCTGAAATACTGGCAAAGAGCTGACTTAAATAAACTGCATTTTATCCATACAAGAACTAAATAATTAATGAGAATTAATTGCTTTCTATAGTTGGGCCATTATCAACAAATAAGGTGTAACTTGGACCTCATATACATACATTCTTAGGCTCCAGTAAATGTTTTCTTTTGATATGCTGACTGGTCAGGATAATTTGGCATTCTGTGGAGAGGAAATTGACGAGGCACTGAAGAACATTTTTAGAAGAAGTTTCTGCCTGATCTTATCTCACATCATTGTTTCCAAAAACAATCCCTATTTCCTCTAAAATCTGGAAAGTTCAGCGTCGAGCAGATGAATCTTTTTCGGCAGAGATGTGAAGCAGAGGAGCCCTCGGTGTTGCCTGTAAAACTGGGCGTGTTTGTCAGGACCCCAGAGTTCTGTTTACGTTGGGCGCCCATCACAGACTCATTTCAAAAGGCCACCGAAAGCAAAGTTAAAGCTTTTGAGAGGTTTTGCGGTGGCGTTGTAAAACTGAGGTCAGCACTGGTTTGAGAGCTTTGTGGGAAAACTTCAACTAAACAGGGAGTGTAGGAGGTCAGGTGGAACACAATGACCAGGCTGGAAAGAAAACTTAAAAAGACAAATCTGAGATGGTTTGGGGAAAGACAACAGCGAGTAGAAGAAAAAAGTCTGGACAGTGAATGCATTGGCGTTCTGTCTGTCCTATAGAATAGTGTTCCCCAACCTTTTTTGTGCCACGGACCAGTTAAATATCTCGTACATTTCTCGGACTGGTCGTTAAGTTGTGCGAGAGAAATACCCCTATTTAAACTAAATTTCCGGTGTTCTAAAATATTTTCCTACCTATAAAATCTTTATTAAATGCCTAAATTAACTGTACATGCACACATCAAGGATTTCTCAAGTGCAGACAGCTTATAATTTTCTGCTACCGGACCGATACACAAGGTTAGAATCATATATATTAATGACTCTGCATCACTTATTGTTGTTGTCTTCAGTGAGGTATGGATCACGTGGAAGTAATGGCCAGATGGGGTCAAAAGGAAATATTATTTCTTTGCGTCCTGGGCACCAATTCACCCACGGACCAGTACTTGTCCCCGGCCCAGTGGTTGGGAACCACTGCTACAGAATTTGCACCAGCGTCCATGTAAAATCTCAAAGGGTTGTTACGTTTGATGGAACTTTTGTTGATATATTAACTGAGAGATACATTTTTAGCAAAGTGCAGCCTCGATATCCACTTGTTCATGTTCTGGGTACATGCAGTTATGAGTGTGTCTGTATGGGATGGTGATGGATAGTGTGTGAGATTGCCGTGCGGAGGGAATCCAGTGCTCTGGCAGCGCTGCTCTGGGGTCTCCCAGTGTAAACAGAGACGTGGGAACGGCCCAGCCTGTTTATAACAGCACCATTCTTACTGGGACCAGTCAGTCAGACATCAGGGGTACAGGCAGCTCACTGGTTTCATAAGTACAACACCGCAAAGGAACACATCATTCATAATCCCTTTATTATATTAGGTTTTACAGTACAGTACAGTATGTTTAGCAGATTACATCTGGATTAGAGTCAGATTAAATCATACACAACAATCCCTCAACCTGATTCTGATTAAGGTCCTCTTCCAACTCTTCTAGTTCTGGGACGATCACTTCAACACGACACATGTCTGATTAACTGGACTTACATTAACACACCTGTACAAACATAATGGACTTTCCTGTTCCTGTTCATCCTTAGTGTTAGAAATGATAATGCTGCTAACAAATGCTTAAGTCAGCTTTGAGATCATCTAACAAAAAAGGAGTTCTCACACTCTAGGTGGAATGTCAAATTAAACATTTATTATCATTATTACAATCAATAAATGCAATTTTAAGTTCGGGAAATTATAGATATGGGCCAGAATACTATAGTGTTTGCTTGATATGTTTGCAAAATAAATAAAAAAATCCTCATTATTTAGTTTATTTACATTTTCAGCAAAATTTACAATTACAAAATAAAACATAAAATACTTTAATGCAGTGGTTCTCAACTGGTCTCACTCTGGGGCCCACATTTACCTGTGGTCATTAAATCATGACCCACTCTCATAGAATTCAAACTGAGCAAAATTATTTTCTAAAAAAGAAAATCACTTCTTTTAACATACGCATTGCATTTGGCAGTATGAATTTCAAGAGATTTTCTAAAATAAAACACATGCTCAACAGCTGATTCACATCATTTAATTGAATTTTGACCTGCTGTTTGTGACCCATTCAGCACGGCTCCATGACCCACTTTTGGGTTGGGACCCACCGGTTGAGAAACCATCGCTTTAATCCTCCTGTATAAAGCTCATATCATACAAAAAGAATGCCGTACTGACAGAACATATTTCTTTATAGACTCTGTTCACAAGCACAGATAAACAATTGGTTCTGCCGCAGTAATGGGGGCCCTACTGACCATTGCATCAGCGTCTCAGACAGACAGTGTTTGGACAGAGAAGGGGTTGCTGTAAGCTCTGTGGAGTGGATTCTTCCTCTCCCATTAAAAAACAGAGCACTCCAAAATAACAACCACTCCAAGAGCACAGATATGTCACTGGGCGGAAAAAACCATCAATACACAAAATCACTGAGGGACGCAGCAAATGAAAAAAAAAAATCTTATATCTTGGAGATAACAATGTGGTTGATAAGTAATACAAATGCATTGAAAGCAGTAATGAGTGCTGTTTATGTTACAGGGATGTAGCCGGAGGTGCTGGATGACTTCGCCCCAGCGTTTCTGCTGCTGAGACTCCGAAATTGGGGGTGGGAGGTGTTGACACGGAAGGATGTTTTGAGGTGGCGTTAAGGGAGCAAGTTGGGGTAAGTGTGTAGAATGATGGCAGGAAGGAGGGATATGTGATAAGAGTAAGAGTGGGGAGGGGTCCAGAGTGGGGCTACAGTTTATAAAGTCTTCAGTCCTAACAGTTGTTGTTTAATACTTTGTTATATAGTGCAGAACAAACTAATTTTGACCCGGTTGTAAATGGAATACTGTGCAGATGCCACTACTCCATAACGTATTGATACATGTTCATTTTTTTTTTTAGAACTCTATCAATCCCTTGGGAGTATCCTTCGGGAAATGATGCTTCTACATTCAACCCATCACCGTAGTGAGCAGGGGGCTGCTGGCTAAGCTAGCGCCCAGGGAGCAGTGTGGGGGTGGGTCGCTGGGGGGTGGGGGCAGGCTCAGGGCACCTCAGCGGTAACTTCGAACCCGGCTGTGTATTAAAACAACTTTTAATTCATCAGGTTAAGAATCTCTGGACAATTTTAAAATCCTTGTCAAGCTCTCGTGGGCCATACCAAGTTATTTTGTGGGCCAGATTAGGCCCCCGGGCCTTGAGTTTGACACGTGTATGTATATGTGTTTTTTTTTAAAAAAAGGGATTTTTACACATACATAGAGCCATGCTGGTGCACAGTCCTTCTCCCGCTCTCTGTCTTTCTCTCACACACACACACACACAGATATCTAAATTAATGGTCTCCTTGGGGAGTCATCCAAAGGCCACAGCTTTTGGGAGAAAAGTTTCTTGGAAAAAGGCTTCATCATCCGAACATTCGCTCATTAGTAATCCCATCTCGGCTATTCACAGAGCCAGAGAGAGAGGAGGACGCCGAGCAACATACGGACAAGGTCATATACTTATCATGCTGAAGAGGCATTTACAGTCAGTCTGAGTGATGGCGGCGCTGGATGTCAAGCTGGCAGAGCAGCAGAGGAGGAGATCGGACTATGGTCTATGATGTGCAGATCTTGGTTAATCAGGTGAAGACCGCTTAAGATTTAAAGGGAGTCGGAAAACAGAATCAAAAGAAGGAGAAGGTTTGAATTCCCAGCAGGTTCCACTCCCTCCATCTCTAACCGCCTCGTTGCAGGAAGTCATTAAAGTCTATAAAGTCCTGTCAGATATATGGTGGCGCTGTTCTTCGCAGGGATATAAAATACCACCCACTCTATTCTCATCAGACGTTAGGATTGTTGTTACACTGATGTCTTCTTCAACATCGTTGGTTCCTGATTAAAATCAGCATGAACCCTGTCTCTTATACACATCTATTTTATATACTGTGTGTATAGTAATGTGTGCTTGCCCTCAGATTTACTCTCAGGATATTTATGTCCTAAACAAAGAGGTTGGTTTGGAATGGGAATAACAACCGCTGCTTGTTGCTTTGTTGATAAGGCTAAAATAAATACTCCAGACATGACTAACAGAGCGGGAGAAGAATGTGATCTACATCTGTAAATCAGGCATCGTTTACACTGATGTAAAGGTGTTTAGATGTATAAATACATAGATAGATAGATAGATAGATAGATAGATAGATAGATAGATAGATAGATAGATAGACAGACAGAGGCAGACAGACAGATAGATAGATAGATAGATAGATAGATAGATAGATAGATAGATAGATAGAAGGGCGGATGGATGGACGGACGGACTGACGAATGGACGGACGGACAGACAGACAGACAGACAGACAGACAGATAGATAGATAGATAGATAGATAGATAGATATATAGATAGATAGATAGATGAGATGAGATGACTAATAAAAGATAATGGAGGGATGGAGATGCGGTGAAGAGGGATGGTTTATCCAAACAGACTCATGCCAGGTTATTTTTACGACTGTCCCATCAGCCATTATCTGCCTGCTCTGTTATTGTTAAGGATAAATACAGACCTGGGTGATTCCACTGAAGGAAAGGTCTGTGTGTGTGTGTGTGTATGTGTGTGTGTATGAACAACAGTCTGCAGAGCAGTGTGTGGTTCTGCAGGCAAGTAGTCTGTCTCAATCCCTCATACCCCCTCCGCCCCCACCACAGCAGCCTGGGGGAGATAACCACAACAGTTTATTCCATTTCATCAGACACTCTTTTGGCCATTTTAGCCATAATGGACACAAAGCAGAACCGGCCTTTTTATCTTCTTGCTCAATAAAAATCTCAGGGCCGCTCTGGCCATGAGACTCCAAGTCTGTGAGCTAAACAAAACTCAGTGTATCGAGCGGGTCGAGTGTGTCCTGTACAAGTGCCGGGGAAGTTGTGCAGACAACAACAGATGAGTATACGTGAATAGATTTGGATGATATCATATCAGTAATCTCTCTAAACACCTGTGTTTAAGGCGTGCACCCAAGACAAATGAGGGGTTTAGGCTTGGACACACACAGACATGAATCTCCGTGTGCATCTGTTTGTGTGTGTGTGTGTGTGTGTGAGTCGGACGATGTCAGAGAGAAGGAGGAATATGTTTTCTCTGACGCCTTTGACCCTATTTTTATCCCTCAGTGCTTATGGATTTCAATGGCTCGTCCGACCGAGCGTTTATGTACAAAGAGTTGTCAGATTCACACACACCTGCTCTTTCAGGGAAGGCCAACAACCATATGCTGGGTTAAGTGTGTGTGTACGTGAGTTGGAACCCCGTCCCACCATGTGTGTGTGGGTGAGAGAGAAGCAGAGGTGACGCCGAGTTTGGAGCTAGTAGAGAAATGACCTGCGAGGTTTATTATTTTTAATTAACAACCACGGGGAAAGAGATAGATACAGGACCACCACAAGACTGTGCTGATTGATTCACTTTGTGTTTTGGAGGGACGGCGGAGTGAAAGAGCAGGACAGACGACGCAAACCAAGAAATCGTCCAGTTTTTCAAGACTTCCAAACGTCTCATTGTCCTTCAAATTAAGCAAAATCCTTATTCGTCGGGGGGTTATCATGTAAATAAGTGAAAGGTAAAGGGAAAGGGTGGTTTGGGACGATTAATACCTGACACCCACAAGTGTAAACAAAAGACATCATGACCATATGTGAACCTGTGGAGCGTACAGAATAAATCAACCCAAATGTCACTAAATTGCTTACTTCACACACACACACAGGTTCATAGACTAATGTCTAATCCTAACTAACTCCCGACCCGGGTCCGACTCCTCATATCTAACCAGGATTTGACCCTTAAATGGCCCTTTTGGTTCTAAGGGTCCAGACTGGATTGGAAGCCTCGGAGTCTAAAAGGTGTACACAGATATACACACGTACACACGGTTACACAAACAGTTCAGTTCCTGGAGTGAATCAGCTGTTGTACAGCTGTTTGGTGTGTATTTACCTTGGCGTATTTATTTGATGGAATCAGTCTGTATCTAAAGAGGTGAGAAGTGTGTGTGTGTATAAGCTGAGGGCGAGTTCACGGCCGTTTATAAGGGTTTGGAGGATTCGCTGGGTTTGTAGTGATAAGGAGGCTGAAGGTCTTTGGAGATGAAAGAACAGACAGAAAACTGGGTTAAAGACGTCTTCTATTATTGTTTCATAAAAAAAATTGTGATTAATATAAGATACTGAAGGATATCTATCTATCATCTATCTATCTATCTATCTATCTATCTATCTATCTATCTATCTACCTACCTACCTACTTACCTACCTACCTATCTATCTATCTATCTATTTATTCTTCTGTCTGTCTAACATATTATCTAAAAAAGCTCAGCTTGATTTTAGATAATTCCTTCTCATCTACAAATGTCTATACTTCCATGAGTTTTTGTCACTTGTCATTAGCGCCGCCTACTGTCCTATGTTCCTAACTCATTTGAAATGTGTAAACCAGTCACTTAAATGAAAAAGAGAAGAAAAAAATGGTGTTGATCTGATTTACACCCAAGGATAAAACAACAATATTCAATAAAATTGTTTTGCTAATATTATAAGAGCGATAGTTAAGGAAGGGGACTTGGGTCCACAAGGTTTCAGGTTCGATTCCACTACCGCCACTGAGGTGTTCTGAGCAGAGCACCGTCCAGACCCACATAACTTCCAGTGGACTCACTACCCACAGGAGGGCTGACTGTATGGAGTAGTGGGATTTGGGTGACAATCCTAGAGATTGCAGCCCCTATGATCCAGTAATGGACCTGTTAAGAATGTAATAATTTTTTGTCCAATGATGAAAATCCAAAAACACTTTGCTTGAGTCTTGCAGAATTTGCTGGAATCACTCATAGGTTCCAAAGACGTTCAGCTCAGTTTTGGCGGCAAATATATCAAATCGGTATTGGTTAATATCGGAATTGGAAATTAACTGTTGGGGCAACATCGTCAAAATCCGATATTGGCAAAATAAGATACCGGACATCTCTAGTTTTAACAATGACAGTTAACAATTGGACAGGTTCACATCTGTTGGTAATCACAGCAGGATAAGAAGGTGCGTTGATGTTGTGTCTGTCCTCTGCTACTAAGTGGACCTGTCTGTTGTTTGCATCAGACACACACATAGTGGGCTGAGTGATACGCACTCTTGTGCGCTTCCTGCCCCAGGATTTGGGGTTCTGAGGATTTGGGGTCTCTTGAGAGTTGGTATGTTTTTTTAAAGGGCACTTTATCACAGTTTTCATCTCACCTCTTAGTTATCTCCTGTTAACCTCCGGTAGCAAAATGTCGGTGTCTCCTGGGACGCACACAGATAAAGACTAAAATCCCATGTTATTGGATGGAAAGGTGAAATGTCTTAAAGCGATACGCCCACATAACCTTTCCGTTACTTAAAACATCCAATGCTCTAAACACTTCACTTCGTCTCGACCATTTCATTCATTCAAATTCCTCTCTTGTCATCTGCAAATTTCTCATTTTTAGGCCATATATTAAAGTTCTGGCTTTCATGTTTAGATTAGGAGTCCAAGGGATTTTTGTTGTGTAATAATCTACAACTCGCAGTGTGTGTGTGTACAGTATGTTAGTGTGGAGGGTGTGCGTAAGAAATAGTCCACATAAGTCAAACACGCAATGTTTGTACAAGTTTCCTCCCTGTGCATCAAACCGACTTCTAAAGTCGAGGGAGTGCGAGCGGAGTAGCCCAGGAGGAGCCTCCATCTTAGGAATGGTGGGGGCGGTGGTTCCCTGTGGGATTTGTCGGACTCGGAGGGGAAGCAGCCAGGGAGGAAGAAGGATACGGGTAATCGCTTCACCCAGGAAGGCACAGGGTTCCCTGCATTCTGGAGCAGTCAACACATCCCCAGCTATCAACCTCGGTGGACGGGTTTATCCTGAGATATCGGGCAGGTTATGTGGGTGTATCTGACTCGAGCCTGGAGTATGTTCATGCACACAGTCATGCACTGACACTCGCATCGCATGAAAACATGCAAAGACATCGTCTGGTGTGAAACAACACCAGACGAACACAGTGGAACTCTGTTGAGTCTTCGTGCTCTGATTGGGCCCCGTCTGTAGGGAGCGCTGTTATCTGGGGGTGGATAAAACCGTCTGCCTCCTCTGCGGCGAAGTCTACAGTAATTATCCACAGGGTTGTTGATAAGTATTGAATGTGCGTCTGTCCGTGTGTGACAGTGGCCTGTTTGTGGATGTGCAGGCATATAAGAGACCCAGACCTGTGTCTGGAGATACGGGATGGTGAGGTCATTCCATCTCCAGGCACGTCAGGGGGGTGAACTGAAGTTCATTTTTTGAACATCTGCGCAGAGTATAAATGTTGACCATAAATACGCTGGATAAATAGATTTTACCCCCTTGATAAGACCTCAGGAATGCATGCACCTTGTTTCCACATATAAACACATGCGCAAACACACACACACACACACCTGCCATCCTCCCTGAGTAATGAGGAGGAAGAAGATCAAAGTGTTGAACCTGATCCAGCCAATAGAAGCGCAGCACTGTTTATCATCGCGCTCCATCATCGCTCGCCGTAAAAACAACAGACTGACTAATCAGGTGTGAATAAAATCGCTGACGGTCTGGAGTTACTCGGCTAATTAGGTGTGTGTGTGTAATCTCCATCCTGATGTTTAATCTGACCACGACTTACAGATAAGAAGAGATGAGCGTTTGTTATACGCATATTAAAAATCAAGGATTTTTAGTTTATTCTTGAATCCAAAACCTTAAAGATAACTCAACAGAAAACCTTTTGGAAAAATAAAAATTATTCCTTACTCGAATGGTTTGCAACCACCGGGCCGGGGACCAGTACTGGTCCGTGGATAAACTGGTGCCAGGCCCATATCAACAAAAGAACTGACCAATAGAATGGCTAGGATTCCATCATCAATAATGCAACTATATTTGATTAGGAAATATTTTCTTAGTGAAGACAACAACAATAAACTCAAAATGACGCAGAGTCAATGATACAAGATTCTAACTTTTTATAGCAGTCTGGTAGCAGAAAATTATAGACTGTGTGTACTAAATCCTTGTTGTGTCCATTCTCAGTTAAGATAGATAGAATTTTATTAATCGATAAATGATTATAAAATTATAAATGAAGGCAGTTAAAAAGGGTAGGAAGATTTTATAGGTAGGAAAATATTTCACAATACTGGAAATATAATTTCATTTTTTGTTATTTATCTATTAACTTGACGACCGGTCAGTGAAAATAGCATGAGACATTTAACCGGTATGTGGCGCAGAAAAGGTTAGGGAATACTGCCGCAGACTATTGTTTCCCAAAAATGGGGTCGCGTACCTCAGGTGGGTCGTCAGAGATTTAATTGAGGTCCTCCCACATCATGTTTCTGGTATATTTTGATGGTTCACTTTCTGTTTTTTGTCCTTCAAAAGATGAGTTATGCTATTTGTTCAGTTAACAACAACATCCTCATTAATGTTGAACGATTTTCTATGATTTAACAATATGTTTATGGATTATTATTGTTCCTGATGTCACTCTGACCACAGACATTCAGTAGGTTAATCACATTGACTTTTTTTGTCCAAATGTATCTTAACCAAACAACTAGTTGATTCCCCCTTTTGCTGCTTTGACTTTGTTTGTTTTGGCTAGACTGGAATGACCAGACGTCCAAAGCAGAGGGGACAGTGGAGGAGGACAGGAGGGGGTGAACAACTCCTGTGAAGGGTGTTGCTGTGAGCCATAAAGCGGGACAGACGGAGAACGGAGCAGCGTCCCTTTCCCTCTCTCTGTTTATAAACTGGAATCTCAATCATAGTGACAGAGACCAGACCTCTGACTCTCCAACCCCGTCCCTGTCCCTCACTGACCTGTGCTGCGTGCTCAACTGGGCCAAACACACTCACACACATCGCATTTTATTATCTTTGCATGTGATCGCCAGGACACCAGTTGGACCAGAGGTTAAAAAGTGCCACACATTGCTGTTGCACACACACACACACTCTAAATGCAGCTGCACGGCATCTCACTTACTTCCGACAGGACACTTATGGCCCTTGGCCAACACAGATTTAAGTCAACACCACTAAGTGTGTGTGTTGGTTGATTCTGACGAGCCCCCTTGTGGTCATTTAAGTTAACGCATGTCTCATATTTGTTGGAACTCTTCTTTAAAATGTAGTAAAAGATAAAATCTGAAGAAGTTTTAGGCCTTCACAGCAAATAACGATTGCATCCTGTTCTCTGTATCTCCGTGTCCTCATTTACTGCATTCATCAATCTCCTTTTTGTCTCCTACTTCGTCCCTCCATCTCTATATAAAGACATTTTCTCCTCTATTTATTTACTGGCCTGCCTGCGGTCCAGATCAGTCTCTAAAATCTATTAGAATCAAACACCCTTAGACAATTCCTCTTCTCTGACTCCAACTACGTCCATGTCCTCCCTCACTGCATCCATCAATCTCCTCGTCTCCTTCCTTGTAGCTCCATCTATATAAAGACATTTTTCTACTCCATTTATTTACTGGCCTGCCTGCGGTCCAGATCAGTCTCTAAAATCTAGCAGAATCCGATACACACAATTTGCGGTGTGTACAAAAACATAAATAGTTTCACTCTGGGGTTTCTCCCTCCTCCTCTCTTTATGGGTGGATTCATCATTGACATCATCTTTCTGATAACGTCGAGGGTTTGTTTCCCAGAATTTCACTAACCCTAACCCAAACATGATCTGAACTTATCCAACAATCTCCACACCACACAACCAAATGTGATCTCTGCATTTACCCCTTACCAAGGTGGAGCAGTGAGTGGGGATGGTGCCTTGCTCAGTGGACCTGGCAGTTGGTGGAGTCGAACCTGGAACCATTTGGACAATTTTATTTTTCATTGTCATAAAAAAAGAGTCTTTGTATTATTCCCAGATACACACTTCTGCTCCAGACAAGTGCGCGTGCGTGCACATTCCGGGGGACAAACGTTTTCCAACTCCCTCTCACAGTAAGGACAAGACTTCCAGGTCATCGACCCAGTCTTTGACAGAATATCAGTCTCATTTTGGGGATTCACTGTCCGACTCCCCCCTCCCCCCCCCCCCCCCGCCCCCGCCCCCACCG
>JAFBJS010006704.1:48442-83555 GCA_016785265.1 Paraplagusia blochii
CTGTCTGTCTGTCTGTCTGTCTGTCTGTCTGTCTGTCTGTCTATCTATCTATCTATCTAAAACAAGGTTTGAATGTATTCAAAAGTTTGAATATAAATAACAAAGTTTGAATATATATACTGAAGTCTGAATATATTTTTGCTTGTCAAAAGTTCGATTATAAGTACAAAAAGTCCAATTATATATGTACCGAAGTCTGATTATAGATACAAAAAGTCTCAATATATGTACCAGATTTTAAATATATGTACCAAAGTCTTCATATAAATACAAAAAGTCTGAATATAGATGCAAAAAGTCTGAATATATGTACCAAAGTTTAAATATATAAACCAAAGTCTGAATATATACCTAAGTTTGAATATATATAAAAATGTTTGAATATATATACTGAAGTATACTGAAGTCTGAATATATATTTGTATACCAAAAGTAAATCAAAGTCTGAATATAGATACAAAAAGTTTGAATATATGTACCAAAGTTTAAATATATAAACCAGTCTGAATATATACTAAAGTTTGAATATATATAAAAAAAGTTTGAATATATATATATATACTGAAGTATACTGATGTCTGAATACATATTTGTATACCAAAGGTAAATCAAAGTCAGAATATAGATTCAAAAAGTCTCAATATATGTACCAAAGTTTGAATATATACCTAAGTTTGAATATATATATAAATGTTTGAATATATATAATGAAGTATACTGAAGTCTGAATATATATTTGTATACCAAAAGTAAACCAAAGTCTGAATATAGATACAAAAAGTTTGAATATATATAAAAAAGTTTGAATATATATACTGAAGTATACTGATGCCTGAATACATATTTGTATACCAATGGTAAATCAAAGTCAGAATATAGATACAAAAAGTCTGAATATATGTACCAAAGTTTAAATATATATGTATATACGAGTAAGTTTACTCAACTGCATGCCATAATATTTCTATATATATATGTGGTTTGCTGTATTGTCCAGATTATAAGCTCTCTAGTCTGTCAGTCTGGATGCACAGAGACACAGGAAGCAGAGAAGGCCACGGGTCAGCCCCCTGGAGACACACCTCTCATCCTCACACTCTCTTCAGCTGTCCAGGCAGCAGCCCTGTTGTCTCATCCACACGCACAAAAACAAACACACACGTTTCAATGTATTTAAAATCAGCTGAAAAAAAAAAATCTGGACGAATGGTTGATGACAAAATGAATCTCCAGTTAATATGATGCACATGACCATCATCTGTCTTCTGCTCCAACATCCTGGTGTTTCCCAGACACTGGGTGTTGTTTGGACTTGGCCCAGAGTGGACCACTGCATGGAGCATCAGTGTGGAATGATGGGGAAGGCCAAACAGGGGATTGTGGGTGCTGGGTATCCATTACATCAGAGGTAAATGAGGCGCCGGTGTGTGATTTGAGACATGACACCCCCTCTGTCCTTGCACTTTATCCTGTTAACTAGAGAGAGGTGCTGAAAGCTCTGAGAGTCCATGGAGCAGATTAGAATTAAAGTCAAATATGTATGTGTTGTATGAACAGCTTAAACTGAGTCTAAGTAGACATGATGGATGGTTTTAGAGACACCAGGAATAGGTAGAAGACGGGAGACAGAGTTGGAGGTGGGGGAGTTAAAGATGCTGAGATTCTCTTTAGGAGAGACAAGGATGGACAGGATCAGGAATGAGGTGATTAGAGGGACAACACAGACAGGAAAGTTTGGAGGAAAAGCTAGTGCAGCCAGATTGAAATGATTTGGACATGTTCAGAGGAGGGACAGTGGACATATTGGTGGAAGAGTGTCCCTAGAGATGGAGCTACCAGGTAGGAGACAAAGAGGAGACTGATGGATGCAGTGAGGGAGGACATGGATGTAGTTGGAGTCAGAGAGGAAGATGCAGAGGACAGGGGGAGATGGTAAATGTGATTCACTGTGAAAACCCCTGGAAAAGGGACAAGCTAAAGAAGAAGACACCTATATCTTCCATGCTGGATGAATGCAAACTGCATTTTGTTGTCCACTTGCGGCATTTGGAATGGCAATAAAGTTGCATTCTATTCTATATTTAATGGTAGAACATAAAAAAGTGGAACAAAAATTCCTGCAGTACAATATATGATATATATAATATATAAATATATAATATTTAGATTTATAATCATTTTTGATGCCACATTTCATTTTTCCACGACTTTTAAAAAGTTTATCTAACTTTTATCAATACTTTTTTTTTGAGGGCCCAGGAAGCTGAGCGAGATGATACTCCTCATGCCTCCTCCCTCATGCTGGGAGGAGGCACAACGCCCTCTCTGCTCATGGAGATAAAAAGTCTCTTCCTTTACGCACACTTTTGCAGTCCGTGAACTCATCCCCCCACACGCGCGGCTCTGAACCCACATCCACCCTGCGGCACATGCTTTGAACCCCCCCTCCTGTGGGACACACTTCACCATGTCCACCGGCTCCCTCAGCGATGTCGACGACGAGCTCCTGGACGGCATCCTGAAGTTCGGCTCCTCGGGGAAGGACTCCAACGACAGCACGGAGGAGAGCTCCAACGGCGAAGGCCCGTGCGTCCTGGGCGAGCGCACCAGGGACGCACCGGGCAAGAAGAGGAAGACGGCGTCCCGGAAAACGAACCCCAAGAGTGGCGCACCGCAGGAGAGCAAGCAGGTGCAGAGGAACGCGGCCAACGCCCGGGAGAGAGCCAGGATGAGGGTTCTGTCCAAAGCCTTCTCCAGGCTGAAGACATCCCTGCCTTGGGTACCGGCGGACACCAAGCTGTCCAAACTGGACACTCTGCGGCTGGCGTCCAGTTACATCGCGCATCTGAGGCAGATTCTGGCCAATGACAAATACGAGAACGGATATATCCATCCTGTTAACCTGGTGAGACACTCCTCTATGTCTCCTGTGACATCACATATATTTATTTTATTAAAATGTTAGTAAAAATGTTTTTTTTAGTGGTTGATATGAGGTTTTAACAAAAATTTCAGCTCCAAAAAAGATGTCTATTTTATAAGAAGTTATACTACAGAAACACATGAACTTGTATTTTAATATATAATTTCTATCCAAAACTACTCTGTCTTTCCTGAAATTAAATAGAGAAACACTGATTTTTTTTCCAGATGTATAGTAGTGTAATGTCTGTTTTGAGAACAGTACAACTAAATACCCATATATGTGATTTAAAAAAAAAAGTTTTGCATTAAGGACAGTTTTGAGAGAAAATTAATGCAAAATTATAAAAAAATATATAATTTTATGCAAATTCACATAGATAACCACACAGATTTTTGTTAAATTTGAAATATGAGGTGAGAAAATTTAAATAATAAAACATCAAACATTTGCATTTTTTTGTATATACATATTAAGTTCGAGTCCAGTTAAAAATCTACATAAAAACAGCAGCAAAAAGAGAAATGAAACAACATTTGTGCACTTTCAATTTTTTTTTGGTAACATTTTTTTTATTTATTGCTGAAAAATGTTTATCCTGGTCTGACTAGTTCTAAATCTTCTGATCTGGTTGTTTTCTGCAGACGTGGCCCTTCATGGTGGCAGGAAAACCAGAGAATGATCTGAAGGAGATGCTCAACACAACAAGGTTATGTGGAGCTACGGCGTCCTGATGGCTCCCCGGCGGGGACAGCACCTCTGCTGGCCGTGTGTGCGTGCTGTTTGAAGAGGACAGAGATATTTTTTTATACAAATTATATGAATAACTGAAAATGCTCCTATCATCTCCACATTTTTTTTCGGAGTGGGAACACCCGGAGGGAGCGCGTTTGCCTCTTTCCTACGTTCCTGTAAAACAAGCTGAACTTTATTTAAATGCAGTCTGATCCTCACTGACGTCTTTGCTGGTTCAAAGATAAACTGCCTCCATTACACTGCTTTTTTTTTAAAGAAATTATATAAGTGCTGTAAGTGCAGAAACATGTCTTATTGCTCATGCAGCCCAGTCTGCCTTAGTGTCCACTGTCTCTGACAGTTGTACAGATTACACGTATGTACATAAATATATATTTGTATCAGTCCTGTGTGCTGCGCGCATTCTTTCTGTCCGTCGGGTGTGTGGGCCCCGAGCCCTGACCTGGCAACCCCTTCTCATCACGCCTCTCCATCAGAGCAGCAGAACCTGAGCGGCGACAAAGCAGCAGATAAGTCTCACTCTGTTGTTTCTAGAAGATAACGGTGGACATGCTGGTCACTGGACAAACAAACGCTCACCTTAGAAGATTTCGCGGGGGGCCTTAATAGGTTGTGGCTAATCCATCAGATTAATGAAATAATCTGGATGACTGCAGTTTTGTTAGTTTAAGGAAGACAATTTAAAGTTAGTTAAAGCTATTGACGAGCCAAGTTGTTCAGGACATGGTTGGACATTGCTTTAAACGCACCAGAAAAGACATAAAAGTTGATATTGTAGCATTAACTTTTAGTATAAAAATTAAGCCAATCAGAAGTGATTTTGCAGAAAATGTATATTTTTTAAATTTGCTTTTTTAAATATTCTAAAAGCTGTTTGCTGGGCTCTAATCCAGGCCAGTGCAGTTGTTTTAATTCACTCGGGTTATGACCGCTCTGTTTACACCACGCTGACAGTTATTTATGCAGTCTGACACATGGCCTCTCTCTCACTGTCTCTCTCCATCTCTCTCTCCCTCTGTCTGTAACTCTTATTGGGATAAAGAAGAATTGTCCAAATTCTGGTCCTGGGCCCCAACGGTGGCACGTGGATCAATTGATTTAAAAAATTTCCTTCAAGTTTAGTGCAGATCTCTAATGTCCTCTGCAGTTTTCCAGAAAATGCAGTGTTTAATACAGCGGTCAACATCACTCCTGCAAATACATCAGCTGACTGTGCATCATTCATTTGGTATTTAAAGGACAGTAAACTATTAACAATGAGAGTACTTGCTGCGGTAATAATGGAGAACCACACCTAATTCATCAGTGACAGCGTGGCAGGGGCCTCACCGCCACCCTAAGGGGACCACCGTGGAGAAAATAAACTTGGACACCCATCGCCTGAGGCCAGCTGCGAAGAGGGAGAGAGCGGGAGGAACGGGTTTCCCCTACTTGTTAATTTGTTGGGCAGCTGACCAATGGGAGAGGGAGGAACAAACGACAGCGTTCCTGCTGATCCTATTTCCAGAATGCCTTGAAGATCCCTATAATTTTCATCCAGGGCATTATTATTAATCCAAAAGCTCAGTCATAACCTAAAGCACAATACTTGTATCAGCCTAACTTAAATGCAAACATGTCAAATGGAAAGAAAAGCAAACTTGTCATTTTAATCCACACCACTGCACATGATCGGCAGCATTGAGCAGCAAGTGGATTTGAACCTTGAACCCTCCAGACCCAGGACTGGTTCCTTAACCACTGCGCCAAATCCCAGAGCCTGGAAAACTGGCATTTGTTTCAACCCAACAAGCGAAGTAACTTGGTTGATAGACTGGGTTCACATCATCTGACCAAATCTGAGGTCAGAGCCTAGACATCTGAAAGAGAGATGTTTTTGTTTTTCCCTTATTGGAAATAAATTACAGTTGCAAGAAAGACAGAGGAATTACTTATTTTAACAATATCTCAAATGGAATGTCAATAAAATGTCCAAAAAATAATTTTCATGTGGATCCTTAAAGTAGCAAAAAACAATACAAGAAAACAAAGGTTTATAAACCAAATATAATATACATCATTACAGAATGAACAGAAAAACATGAGTCCACACAGTTCTCAACTCTGGACTGTGACACTGGACTTTGACACTTAGTAATAAAAGACCCCAAATATCACGACCCTTTTTTTTATTCCTTCAACAATATGTCAATAAAGAACAACTCTGTACGTCTTTCATTTGTCTGCTGTGCTGCGTCTTTGTCACGTGACTACACCAAAGTAGTGGGTGGGGCCGGCAGCTGTGGTTTGATTAATCCCAGGCAGGTGTTTTTAATAGAGCTGATTAGGAAGATAATTAGTCAAACTTAACTTAAACTCTACTTCTGGAAGAGTAGAGTTAATAATACCTTTGAATAACTACAGTGAGTTTATTTTTAAATGCTTACGTGAAGTAGAAAAGATATAAAAAATAAAATGATAACAATAATAATAATAATAATAATAATAATAAATCTTGAACTATATGCTTATGCCACACAAACTGGGCAAACTAAGACCTGGGGGCCAGATATGGTCCATCCCGGTTTTTAATCCGGCCCACATGACTTGTCCAGATGATTCTGTTCATTTATATTATCACTTTCCTTCTGCCTTTTCCCTCCAATGCCGTTATTTACGGAAAAATCTTAATTAAACATTAACACATGTACATACTGAAGTTAAAAGAAATGTTCATATGTTGGCCATATTAATTTTAGCCGCTAGATGGCAGCAAATCCTTTACAAGCGGGAACAAGCGAGGCATAAGAATAAGTATAGCGCTGTTTAGCGTTAGTAGTGTCTGGTGTGGTTGCAAATACAATTATTCATTAATGAAAAAATAAAATAAAAACATGTACAACAACACAGCCTTTTTTTTTAACGCTAAGACAGTGTCCACTTTAATTTGACTAAGTAAGTGTTTATGCATGTGAACATCATGCATTCAAACAATTGTCAGACCCCACTGTCGTGACCGAGGTTGGGGTTCGCAGCTGCTCGTGGTGTTAATTCCTGTCAGATGGCCTCAGTGTCTGTGTGGGCAGCCTGGCCCGGCAGTGACCAGAGGAGCGGAGATGCCAAGGATAGCTGGGCCCGGTCCAGATGCCCATGTTTACTGGTGCGCCCATGTCACGCTCCAGCGTGTGTCATTGTTGGCATCGGTAGGTGATTATTAAAAGGAGCACAGCAGGTGTCCGCCCTGGGACCCCTGGTCTTTACGTCAAAGCAGGGGGCATCTGTGGGCTCAGTGGACCGCCCTCATTTCCCAAATGCTTGTCTGTGTTGTTCAACAATACTGGTTATACAAGTCACTCCGCCTTTGGCCTTACTCTTGGTACTACTACTAGTACTTTTCAGGCCTATATAATGATTTTCTATACTGTATATTTATTTATTTTTATTATATGTCTCCATGTTTTTTTACTAGTTTAGCAAAGAAGACAGTCTTCTTCTATGTTTATTGGAGATAGTTAAAGAGCTGGTCGGTGTACTAGCGCCGCCGTGTGGACAAAAGATGCATTTTAACCTGGGGTCCTCCTTGAGAACATCTCATATCTTCATGATAGAGGCTTGATGTGGTAATGTAACATATAGGCTTAAACCATAGGACCTAAGATGTCCTGGAGAGAAGCCTTTCACCAATCCTCCTCCTCCTCCTCCTCCTCCTCCTCCTTCTACTCCTCTTCCTCCTGCCCACTGAGCCACACGTCAGTGGAAAATGATCAGTTTTACAGTAGAAACCTCAAAGAGCTGTTTGTGTCTCCGGGACTTTAAAGTCCTTGTTTGCACAAACAGATTTATGTGGCTGCAGAAGACGGAAGGACATTGACCTAAACATTGTGGTTTTCGGCCGGTGATGATTATGTTATAATAATTAAAATCAGTCATTTATAAGGAGCTGGACGAGGACGGAGGATTCCTGATTTTCACCCTGTCCTCTGTATCTTCTACTCTAACTCCAACTACCTCCATGTCCTCCCTCACTGCATCCATTGATCTAAACTTTGTCTCCTACCTGGTAGCTCCATCTCTAGGATAATTCTTTTACCTACGTATTTACTGTCCCTCCTCTGAACATGTCCAAACCATCTCAATCTGTCTTCTCTAGCTTTTTCTCCAAATCTTCCTGTCTATGTTGTCCCTCTAATCACCTCATTCCTGATCCTGTCCATCCTTGTCTCTCCTAAAGAGAAAACAGAGGGTAGACATATTATGGTCATTTAACGTCTATAAAAATATGCTACCACCGTTAAAACTGAGAGAAGGAGGATATTATGGTTGTCTAACATCTATAAAAATATGCTGCCACCTTTAAAAACATAAGGTAGGAAAATATTATGTGTAGGAGAAAATGTCCAAATCATCTCAATCTGTCTTCTCTAGCTTTTACTCCAAACTTTCCTGTCTGTGTTGTCCCTCTAATCACCTCATTCCTGATCCTGTCTATCCTTGTCTCTCCTAAAGAAAAAACAGAGATTAGACATATTATAGTCCTTTAACGTCTATAAAAATATGCTACCACCGTTAAAACTGAGAGAAGGAGGATATTATGGTTGTCTAACATCTATAAAAATATGCTGCCACCTTTAAAAACATAGGGTAGGAAAATATTATGTGTAGGAGAAAATGTCCAAATCATCTCAATCTGTCTTCTCTAGCCTTTTACTCCAAACTTTCCTGTCTGTGTTGTCCATCTAATCACCTCATTCCTGATCCCGTCCATCCTTATCTCTCCAAAAGAGAATCTCAGCATCTTTAACTCCTCCCTCATCCAGCTCTGCCTCCTGGTGGCGTCTCTAAACTATGCATCATGGCTGGTCTCACAACTGTCCTGTAAACAGTCTTATATCAATAATAATAATTGCATATATATAAAGTTCTTCATAGTGCATATGGGCTTCTGCATCAGAAACACAAAGAAACCTCTGTTTTCCTACGGGCCTTGAACTGTGAGCTTAAAAAAAATACAGTTTTATAAGTGGATGTTTTAGGGCTTAGCGAGTGTTAATAGTCAAATGCAATTTGTGATCAAAGAGCAGCCAAAGGCTGGAAGAGGTCACCTTCACGCTGATCACATTCGTGCCCCCGCTGTAAGAGCAGTTTTAGCCGGAGGAAGGGGGCGCCACACTAAATGATGTTTTCCCAGGTGGACACAATTACCTGTTTGTAGAGTAGGCCTGGGTTTCTAAGTGTGTGGCTGCACACACACACACACACACCACCGTGTGAGTGCGTGTGTGTATAGGAATTATCCCCCCGTGTTGTTTTTAGGGGATTCAGGTCCATTACAATTAGGAAGACATGAATCAAAGTGCTCTGACTTCCACGCTCCTCCGCAGACGTCCTCCGTGGCAGACCGTGCGTCTGCTGCACAGCTGAGAGTCAGACGGAGTCCTGACGCTTTCCATAATATTACCACTTAAAACTAATGCTCTGCAGACAACCGTGATACCTAAGCAGTGTCCAGGGTTTATTTAACAAGCGGCCATTCATTCCTGCTCGGAGGAAAAGCACTCACAAAGCCAGAGAGAGCAGGATGATGATGGGTCACCGCGTCGGTGGAGCCGAACACAGACTCCCACTGTTTTGGGCCCAGAGAGGAGGAAGGAGAAGCCGTGGCTGATCCTTCAGCTGTTTGTGCACGAGTGTCTGTGAAGCAGGAAACAAACACCTGCTTCACTGCTTATCAAATTTAATTTTCTGCTCGTGCCGCGTCCTGGAGTTCAAACAAACCATGTGTCGAGGTTGAAAGCTGAAATCATTCACAGGTGACTTTGTTTATTTGATCTCAATTAAACCTCTGCCTCTTCCCACATGGAATCAAACCAACTTAAGAAAAAAAAAAAAAAAAAAATCCTCCCCATCCACTAATAATTCCACTCAGCCGTCCAACGACTGCGGTGAAACGCAGAGAGAGAAGAGGTGGAGACAGAAAAAAAGAAAAAAAAAATTGATTTGTCCAAACTTTCTCTTTTGCTGATGGCTGTAACAACATTGACTCTTTTTTTTTTTTTTTTTCCTAAAATACTTTTTATTTTGTATTGTTGTTTTTAATTTTAATTTACTCTTTTATTTTTCATTCTCTTTTTTTCCTTTACAATTTTTTTAAAGCCCATCCTCTCCACCTGTTATTATTTCAATAGAAATGATGTAAACAGAGTAGACACAGTGGCGCCACGGGCTCGGTTAGAATCCGATGCTTTTGAAGCGACAGATAAGCTACGTTCCTAAATTGTCTTCAAGCCAAAATTCTGTTATATGACACAAATCGCTCTCTTTTTTTCTTTTTTTTTTTTTTTTTTCACTAATATTCGGAACGCCGCGGAATACCAGGCACACATGGGCTCAATTATTATCCAGTGGAGTTCCTCAAAAAGCAAAGTCGGCAATAAGGAAAATATTCCTCTAATCTGGGGTCTTCCTCAAGCTGGGTGTGAAGGAAATTTAGGGGGTCCCCATTTTAATTGGGTCCAGATTTGACCACCTTGTTGAACCAGCGCTCACAGTCTTTTTTTTGGTATTGAAGGAAGCAAAAAAGAGTGTCTTTTGCATGTACATGAAAAAAATGTCTTCAGACCAGGGTAGGTGTGGGGGACTTCTAACCAGAACACACAGCCTCCACGTTATAAGAAGCAGATGGACAAAACCAAGTAAAGAAAACTGCGAGTCCCATAAGAGAGCGAGCCAATAGTGTGGACACAGTTGGACGGACATAAAGGTAAACAGAGATAAGAGAGGGGTTTTTTTTTAAGCTGGGCTTCACGGATCTTACACTAAAAGTCATTTTTTAGACCAGTTGAAGAAAATTCAGTTTTGACCTAACTTAAGGTTTTAAGGATGTAGATAAAATGAAAAATATTATTAAAGGAGGGGTTCTAAAAGTAACAGGCGGCCCCCTCCACTCCACATTTGGAGCTAGGGTATCTGGCGCAAGCATGGGACAATTATTTTGACATTCAGGGCAACAATAAGTACTAAAACCTGACACAGGAGGCCATATTGATATGTGAAAATCAGGAATATTTCAGGGAAAAGATGGATAATGATGATATAAATAGTTTTATTTTGACGGGCCGGATTAAAATGCCAAACGGGCCACATCTGGACCCCGAGCCTTAGTTTGGATAGGTCTGATCTCTGGGTCATTCCACAGAAAAAAGTTTTATTACAGAAAATGTTCTATTTCCGTTTTATTTCAGATTAAGACGTTCTTTCCAGAATACGTTTTTTTCTAATATCTATTTCTTATTTTCGCAAATAGCTCAGTTAAACAGAACCTGTATTATGACAGATTTATCTGGTGGGAACCATGACGCAATCCTCTACAGTGCAGTCAGTTGCACTGAACAACTACTGTAGGCACAGACGGACATTTTACAGACCACACAGCAAATATACACCTGAAATATAATAGACATAGAAAAGCAGCCATGAGTTCAGGCAGAAGGATTTATGTCCTTTTACATTTATTTCACCTCAGACCTTAAGGTCTCGACGTAGACGTTCATTTAAGATGCCATGAACTGTATATTTAGTAATAGCTGTTATGCGATTCAGAAATAGATATTAGAAAAAATAAGTTCCTAATCTTAAATAAAATGGAAATATACAATTCCAAGAAAAAGGTATACTGAGAACAGGATACAAACTAAGGCCCGGGGGCCATATGTGGCCCATTAGGCATTTTTAATCCAGCCTGTCAAAATTAAACTATTAATTTATATTATCTATATCAGGGGTGGGCAAACCTTTTAACCTGCGGGCCACAATTTCTCCTAAAATTGGACACGGGGCCGAGTCAAGAGCAGAGAGATGGAGCGTTCGTGTAAGCTAAGATAAATGGCAAATAAAAGTCATGTGTCAAACCCCAAATACTAAATTTCTAATAGCCTATTATGTCATCTACTGGGAAAATGCAGGCATTGTAGGGAAAAGTCGGAAGTTTAATTATAATATAAATAAATGATTTAATTTGGACAGGGATGGGGGGCCGCATTAAAAGGCTCAACGGGCCGCATGTGGCCCCCGGGCCTTAGTTTGCCCACCCCTGATCTATATCCTTCTGTCTTTTCTTTAACAGCATTTTCCCAATAGTTCCATAGAAAAAGCCACACTAGCTCCAAATGTGAAGTCGAGGGTCCTGGGGCAGTTGGTGGTCTAGTGGTTAAAGGAAGCGGACTTGGGACCATGATCTACCGCCAAGTTATTGCTGAGGTTCCCTGAGATTGGTCTCCACACACTGCTCCCCACACTGCTCACTACGGTGATGGGTTAAACTCGTCTCCGCTGCGTCCGCGGAGACGAGATACTAAGACCAACTCCATAACATTTACGTCTAAATGTGGAGGCGCTTTAGTTTTTATGAGAAGAAAAACCCTGAGTGGGTCTCTCGCTAAATAAAGGAGCGCACTCTGGTATTTCCTCTCGTATTTCATGTTCCTGGATCAACACGGCACATTTGAGGCATCTTTTAGTTCATAAACATATTGTCTTTGCCTGTTTTGTTGTGATATCCAAGATGCACTTTCAGCGGATTCCCAAAAGTTTGTGCGAGCTTCCAGGGTGAAAAAAAAAGGTGTTGGGAGGAAGGGGAGTGAGGAGAGGAGGGGAGGTCAGAGGCACAGCACCCACATATTCACACAACTCACATCACCCTCACTCTTCCTCTCCATCCCACCCTCAGATGCCATTTGTCCACCTTGGTACTCCGATGCCCTTCCGGAGAGATGAGTATCGGTTTTCTTCCCTCGCGGCCCCCAGTTCCCTCCACCATGCATTTTTAATGGACACACTCGTGCAGCGGACAAATGATTTTTATTTTTGACAGGGGAGGGTTGGCTCTGGTTACATAGGGATGGAGAGCAAGGGAGCAAGCGGGCATGTACCCAGCTGAAGAATGCACACACACACACACACACACACATTGATTGAGCCATGCTAAAGGTCTCGGTAAAAATAAAATGAAATAAATAAATAACAATCTCCTGAGCACACCTGATACCACCGGGATTATTTCATTATTATTTTCTAACTCTCACTATATTTTATTTAAACTTTTTTTTTTTTTTTTTTTTTTTTTGGAGGGTTATTTTTTTTTTTTTTTTTGGGAGGGTTAATTCAGCTCTTGGATTAGGATGGGCTGAGGTCCAGGATGATGAGAGAGGTGGGCAAGAACACTGAGGCCTTCATTAAACCAGGATTAGATCCAGACTAAATCTATTAACTCTGGCTTAAAACCACTTTAATTCCAATCAAATCAGAATTAAACTTCACACCGCGAGACTGCAGGTCTGCTCGGCAGCATTACCCTGCCGGTCTGTCGTATACGGATCCAGAGCTTTGCGCATGCCTGTCCGTGTAATCCCTTAACTGGAGGACCGAGGAGAGATTACTGAGTAATCTTAATGTAACTTGAGTCTTATCAATAAAAGGAAAATTCCGTTAATTCTTCATCCAGGTGAGTGCAGGGGAAGAACGTTGCCCTGACCCAGAGGCCTGTGGAGTTGAACATGTTATGTTCCTCTGTCCTCAATATGGGGGACATTAAGATGCAGATTCCTGTAAAATGCGATGGTGCAAAATCCTGCCATCTGTCAGTCTGACAAAGGCTGCAGGAATTTGCTTAACTGCATTTCGGGCAAATGTATTTTCCCTCTTCTTCTTCTTTTCCTTTTCAGCTTGTCCCTTTTTCCAGGGGTTGCCACATCGAGTCAACAATTCCCATCTCCCCCTGTCCTCTGTATCCTCAACTATAAGACAATCTAACACCATGTCCTCCTTCGCTGCATCCATCAATCTCCTCTTTGTCTCCTACCTGGTAGCTTCATCTCTAGGATCATTCTTCTACCAATGTATCCCCAACCCTCCTCTGAACATGTCCAAACCATCTCAATCTGTCTTCTCTAGCTTTTTCTCCAAATGGGGGACGGAACTGCTTGTCATACAGGCACCACAGTTTGAAAACCTTTGGGATAATTCCAGGTATGGGTATTACAGTAGACAACAACGCCAGAACGAAGGCTGGAATTACTAGGCTGATGTTGGAAGTAACTTATTTAAATAAAAATATTGTATTTTTTTTTGTCCCAGGGACATGACTTGTTACTTGATTTATAGCATTAATTAACTTTTCTCCAGAGCGTTTGTGGTCTCAGTTACAGGTTTCACGTCTTCCCCAATAAAACACTTCGTTAAATTGCGATCTCGTTCCTAGACAAATAAAGGATGAAGCGTCACGCCACGGCAGGGCTTCGGCTGAACGACTCAGTAATGGACCTTACTCATACATCGTCGTGCGTCCTGTTTCCTGTGAATTAAAACATAACTGGGAGTCAAAAGGCCTGGAGCTCAGTCTGGGAGTGGCCTTCAGCTACCAATGTGGCAATAATCACTGCAGCAGCACCAAGTATACAAATATTATTTTTAATATCCGTACCAACTAGAAGTAGGAACAAGTTCTGATTGTTTTTTCAGGCAACGTTTTTCATCGGCGGCTGCAGTCACAGAAACACTGCAGAAGAATTAAACCTGCTTTTGAAATAGGCTTAATCGTCATATGTTTTCTTTTCTTCAGCCGAGGCCTGGGATTGGTCAAATCCTGGAAAATCTTCCATCCTTTCCTTTCATCTATTTCATTTTAAATAGAGGGAAAATGCATTTACACCAGCCACTAGGGGGCACAAGCCAGTGTTTTCTTAGATTCGAGTAGAGACTAGGAATATGTAGAAGACAGGAGGCAGAGCTGGAGGTGGAGGAGTTAAAGATGCTGATATTCTCTTTAGGAGAGACAAGGATGGACAGGATCAGGAATGAGGCTTGATTTATAGCATTAATTAACTTTTCTCCAGAGCGTTTGTGGTCTCAGTTACAGGTTTCACGTCTTCCCCAATAAAACACTTCGTTAAATTGCGATCTCGTTCCTAGACAAATAAAGGATGAAGCGTCACGCCACGGCAGGGCTTCGGCTGAACGACTCAGTAATGGACCTTACTCATACATCGTCGTGCGTCCTGTTTCCTGTGAATTAAAACATAACTGGGAGTCAAAAGGCCTGGAGCTCAGTCTGGGAGTGGCCTTCAGCTACCAATGTGGCAATAATCACTGCAGCAGCACCAAGTATACAAATATTATTTTTAATATCCGTACCAACTAGAAGTAAGAACAAGTTCTGATTGTTTTTTCAGGCAACGTTTTTCATCGGCGGCTGCAGTCACAGAAACATTGCAGAAGAATTAAACCTGCTTTTGAAATAGGCTTAATCGTCATATGTTTTCTTTTCTTCAGCTGAGGCCTGGGATTGGTCAAATCCTGGAAAATCTTCCATCCTTCCTTTCATTTCTTTTCTTTTAGATAGAGGGAAAATGCATTTAAACCAGCCACTAGGGGGCACAAGCCAGTGTTTTCTTAGATTCGAGTAGAGACTAGGAATATGTAGAAGACAGGAGGCAGAGCTGGAGGTGGAGGAGTTAAAGATGCTGAGATTCTCTTTAGAAGAGACAAGGATGGACAGGATCAGGAATGAGGTGATTGAAAGGACAGACAGGAAGATTTGGAGAAAAAGCTAGAGAAGCCAGATTGAGATGGTTTGGACATGTCCAGAGGAGGGACAGTGGATACATTGGTAGAATAATTATCCTTGAGATGGAGCTACCAGGTAGGAGACAAAGAGGAGATTGATGGATGCAGTGGGGGAGGACATGGAGGTAGTTGGAGTCAGAGTAAAAGATACTGAGAACAGGGTAAGATAGAAATTGTTGACTCGCTGTGACAACCACAGAAAAAAGTAACGAGACGAAAGGAAAAGAAGAAGAAGACAACAGCTCTATCCCCCATTTGGAGAAAAAGCTAGAAAAGCCAGATTAAAATGGTTTGGACATATTCAGAGGAGGGACAGTGGAGACATTGGTAGAAGACATGGAGGTAGTTGGAGTCAGAGTTGATACAGAGGACAGGGTGAGATGGAAATTGTTGACGCGCTATGGCAACCCCTGAAAAAAGGGACAGAAAGGAAAAAAAGAAGACAGCATCTCCATCACCAGCATCGTCAATAACATCTTCTGCTCAATTTCTCCTCATTCCAACCCTGTCCATTGGGGGTCGCTGCTCTCTCCAGACTACACCTTATCAACATCCACATCTTTTCTACTCCACACACTGTCCATTCGGACACAACTGACAAATTTCCACTCGCACTCGCTCCGAATTCTTGCAGAAAGTCTTCACAGATGAATGCAGGCTGCAATCGAGGGCGGGACTAACTAAATCCACATTAATGCCTCGGGATTGGAAACGGGATCTATAAAAACCTCCTTTAAGGCTTTGCGTGGGTGGCCTGATACCTCTTTAACCATGAGGAGATCAACATCAGCGTCGTATTTTCCCGTTTAAATGAAGTCGAACTAACTACCATCAGCCTAAAGACGGGAAATATAACCTTAAATGACATTTAAATTGATGTTTTTTTCAACTCTAAAGTGTTAATTTGTGAGCTGCTGGGAGGTAGATTGTTTCTTTTGGACTGGAGCGACTCATTTGTTTCCTGCTGTTAACCAGCTACTGACCATAGGCGGAATTATGTCAATCTTCTTCTCAAATTGTTAATCTTTATGGAAGTTATGGTGAGAAAACATCATAATTACTCTCTCCTTTGACGGTGGGATAAAAAAAATGAAGGAATTAATGTGACTATTTTTTCAGTTCAACCATGTGAATTCTCTGCAGGCGATGTGTTACTTTCCATCTCCAAAGTTGAGGAAATGATGAAGAGAGAGGAAAAGTTAGACAGGTCAGCTGAAAGAGCATTCCCAGGTGTGACCACAGCATTCTCTCCCCAGGCCCTTCAACAGACCACTGTGTGCGAGGGTTGGAGGTTTGTCAGGCCAAAGTCAAACTGGAGTTGAACAAAAGTCCTGCAGCCAGGAACAACAACCTCTTCCATCACTAGTATGCACACACACACACACTCACACACACACACACACATTTCTTTATAGGTGATGATTGTTGATGCCCCCAACGGCCAAGATGCAATCAATGTCTGGGTCAAACGTATTCTGCCACAAAGATGGAGAAAAAAATGTGTGTATACAAAGCAAAATAAGCTGCATTAATGGGATTTTCTTTTTCTTAAAATAAAGATTTATTGGGCCAGATTGTTCGCACTCACCAAGCCTGTACCGGATAATATGAGGCAATGATGCCTTCAAAACTGCTGGGACACATGGAGACCAACCATTCTGCAAATAATAAAGCAGCAATGCTGTTCCAGTCTCCATGACTGCCACCCAAATCACACAGCACCACAGTGGTGAGCCCATTGGAAGTTATGCGAATCACGACGGTTCTATTGTTTAAAGCACCTGAGTGGCAACCTCGCCGCAAGTGGTTTCGAACCTGAAACCTTGCGGACCCAAGTCCGCTTCCATGACTACAGCAATTTATGTCAAACAAAATATATATGGGGAAAAGTCAAATTACATTGGGGTTTATTGAAAAGTGTATTAATTCATCTTCATATTTGTTACCTGGTCTCAGGGGCAGCAGTCTCCACGACTGCCACCCAAATCCCACTGCACCACACTCTGCGCCTTCCTGTGCGTGGTGAGCCCACAGGAAGTTATGTGAGTTGGGATGGTCCTATGTTCAGAGCGCAACCTAACTGATGATGGATTCGAACCTCAACCGTATCAGACTCAAGCCCGCTTTTCTTAACCACTAGGCTGCCCATGCAGCCACACGTTGGATACACAGCGGCTTGAAGAAATACCAGGATTATTTTATTAAATCCTAGTCTGTAAAAAAAAATCCAGACATAAAGACGTCAGCCATCCAACTCTACGATACGTGTCAGTGTCACCGAAACAAGTTATTCGTATAAAGTTTAAGCGTTTGAGTATGTGATGGAGCCAAGGTGTGTTATATTTTGAATAATTCCATTTATATATATTATATATATATATTTATATATATGTGTGTGTGTGTGTGTGTGTGCGTGTGTGTAACAGGAGCTCCTTTGTGACACAGCAGTTGGCAGATAGAGGAGACTGAGTTACTCAAGCTGCCTGGAGGCATCAACATCGTGCAGTCCCGTCCCGGGACACAGCCCTATGTTAGGGTACAAAAGTCAGCTGTTTATACGTCCCTCTGTTGTATTTGTATATATTTCTTAATGTATAATTCCCTAATAGTTTGTATATGTCGGACTCGGAACGGTCCTTACGCAGAGAGACGAGTGAAACCAGACTCTTACGGACCATACGAGCACAAACCTTGGCAGAAAGGAAATTCTGGATTCTGGATCGAAGGAGAAAGAAATGAAATGAACGGCACGGGTACTGACAACAAAAACCAGAATCAGTAAAGAACCTTAGGGATCTCCTTTGGGTCGGGGGGTGAAGGCGGGGTCACAAAAATATGGTGATTTGATGTGCATGACAGGTATTTTTTTTCTTTTTTTTAGGGGTTGCCACAGCGAGTCAACAATTTTTCTTTAACCTAGGCCCTGACCGATACAGTACGGAAACCTCTCTGTTGCCTCACATCTTTGATTTGCCCAAAGTTTTACGCCAGATGCCCTTCCTGATGCAACCCTCACCATGTATTTGGGCTTGGGACCGGCACCAAAAAAAAAAAAAACACTGGCCTGTGCGCCCTAGTGGCTGGTTTATGTGCATGACAGAAAAAAGAGACTTATTTTGACAGTTTAAGTCTGCGGGAAGGACATATATGAACCTGGAAGCAGTTTTTGTGGTCAGTTGGGGCAGTTGGTGGCTTAGTGGTTAAGGAAGCAGGCCCCTGGTTCGAATCCCCAACCGCCAAGTTACTCATAAGCCCTCACTTCTCCCCTTCCATGTCTTATATCTAAGACTATATAGGAGTACAATAGGAGTACAATCGGGTCGTGGAGTAATACATACAGGTTCCTGGTAGCCGTCAAAGTGTATTTTTTCACAGCAAAAAGTCTTTCACTATCATTCCAACCACATCTATTTTAAGATTGTCTTTTTTGTGCAGAGCAGAAACTGTTCTGGATCAGAAGTCGGAGCACCACCTCCTCTAAACGCCCTTAAATGTTCTATTTGGAGGAGCTACAGTCATTCCAAAGGGAGCCAATTCAAACTTTCATAAAATAGTGGAATCTAGATTTTTCTGACCTTTTTTCTGCCAAGATGATTTTGGCAACAAAGGCCATGAAGAAGCCAACTTACTTTTCTCTTAGACGTATACTTGGGGTTTCATGGTGAGGGCGACCCAGAATGTAACCATTGATCACAAGTCAAACTGGGAGGATTGTAGGAATAATAATGTATAAAACCCCTCATAAAAATGAACTTATCTTCTAGCCCTTTTTTTAAGTAGTTGCCACAGTGAATCTAAATTTTCCATCTCCCCCTGTCCTTTTCTACTGTGACTCCAACTACCTCCATGTCCTCCCTCACTGCATCCATCGATCTCCTCTTTGTCCCCTAACTCGTACCTCCATAAAAATAGTGGTTGATGCTTGGTGAGACCCAGGTTGTAGCATCCCTCAGATAAATTTGCTTCCCTATATTACTTGTTTAGTAAAAATTTTTTGACACGCGGGCCACAATTGGTCCAAAGATTGCACACACGTTCCGAGTCCAGAGCATAAAGATGGATGTTTGGTAAAACTAAGATAAATAGCATGTAAAAGTCATGTATAAAACAAAAAATCCTACATTCCTTGAAGACATCATGTGGGGGAATGCATTTTTGCGAAGAAAAAGCAGAATGGAAATAATAATAAAACTAAATTACAAAATTTGGACAAAGTTGGCGGGCCTTATTACTAAGGTAAATGGGCCACATCCAGCCCCCGGTCCTTAGTTTGCTTGTGCCTGACCCGAGGTGTTTGTAGGGTGTGTCCCAAAATATAAAACTATTCCGAAGTGTCTCTCGGTCAAAAAGGTCTGGTGACGTTATACTGTCAGTGGAAAAAAGATTATTATTTTTTACACTGATTCTACATTTCAGCCAACAGGGATGCCATTAAACATTTGTCTCCTCTCAGCAAAAAGGTAAAAAGTTCATTAGAAAGAAAATAAACGAAAAAAAAAATACGTCATACAACTTCCTGACCTCCACCATCCGGTGCTACTTCGAGTGGATTTCAGTGGAACTGTGGCTGAGGGGCAGCAGCTGTTAGGTGTGTGTGAGTGAGCAGACAGATGGCACAGGTAGAACACTGACACACACCTATCTGAGAGGAGATATGAATGACAAAAAAAAAAGCACAAGGTGTAATGTCTGTGCCCCTCCCCCTTCCCCAGTCCCCCAAGCCCCGTCGACCCCGCTTCCACCCCCTCCCCGTCCGCTCCATTCAGCCCCGGCTCGTTGTTTGAATGAGAGGAGCGGACCACCCTGGGGAAAAATGGGGGAGATCACATTACCCCCAAAAATGTAAAAGGGCCTACAAAAGGTCCAGGAGACATTGGGGTGAGGGAAAGAGGGTGACAGGGAGAGGACAGATGGCACAGGTAGAACACTGACACACACCTATCTGAGAGGAGATATGAATGACAAAAAAAAAAGCACAAGGTGTAATGTCTGTGCCCCTCCCCCTTCCCCAGTCCCCCAAGCCCCGTCGACCCCGCTTCCACCCCCTCCCCGTCCGCTCCATTCAGCCCCGGCTCGTTGTTTGAATGAGAGGAGCGGACCACCCTGGGGAAAAATGGGGGAGATCACATTACCCCCAAAAATGTAAAAGGGCCTACAAAAGGTCCAGGAGACATTGGGGTGAGGGAAAGAGGGTGACAGGGAGAGATGGAGAAACAGGAGAGCACATGAAAGAGTGCATTAGTGAGGGGAGGGGGAGATTGATTGGGATGGGGAGATGAGCGAGTGGATAAAGAGAAGTGAAGGTGAGAGACACAGATGGGAGGAGGGAGGGTGGGAGGTAGGGAGGAGCGGCATAAAAAAAAAATTCCATAAAACTATAGACAAATATATATAAAATAATTTTGTATTTTATTCCAAACGTCAGTGTTCAGGTCATTACCTGAAGTGACAGAATTGGTTCATCTGCCCCCTGCTGGGCTTAAACATTTCGCTCAACCATTGAGCTCAATTAAAAACGAATCTATTATTGTTGTAATTGTTATCTTTAATGAATAAAAAAAAGGCAAAAAAAAAAGGTTAAACCAAAAGACAAATTACTTAAGGTGCAGATTGTTTCCGCAAAATTACAAAAACTAGCAAATCTAGGTTTTTTACGTTGCAATTTACGTTGTGGATTTTTCTGTGATCAATATTCCCGTCTGGTGTATTTCCATTTATCCCTTATTCTGTATTTAAAAGCTTTGTATCCATGTTGACTCCAAAAAACACATATTTATAGAAAAATATATAATTTTTACAGGCATATTAAATCATTTAGTTGCTTCCCAAGCTCTGGGGCTACAGTGTCATAGGGGGCGCTGTAGGTCAGGGCTTTGAGTGTGTCTACCGTCTGGCTCAGTCTCCTATCGCTTTCATTGACATTTAATGATAATTATAACCTGGTTCACACAAGGGACAGAAACGTACACACACACACACACACACTGGCCCTCTAATAACACACTGCCTGGTTAAAAACATAAAGACATTAGTGGTAACCTGATGCTGAGTGAGTATTGATCTACTCTCAGGGGACTTAGCTCGTGAGAGAACATCAGACAGCACTTTATCACAGCACTTGACCGTCCATGTCAGTCAAGTGCAATGTGTGTGCGTCAACATGCACAGCTGTATGTGTGTAAAATTCATTTAAAAAACATGGGCAAAAAAATAAAAGTCCCCAAAATGCAATTTTATGGCACGAAATATGTTGCCAACTGAATAATTTGGACTAACAACTCCAGAAATCATAATTTCTGAACAGGTCACCTTACAATATGAAAATAAAGGTTCCCGAAATGTCTTGAAATGCATCAAAATGCAATTTTATATCCCAAAACATGGCGCCAAGTGAACAATTCCCCCCCCCAAAAAAATCATAATTGTTGAACTATTTACAATATCACCAAAATGTGTAAGCGGGCACCAGTGCAATCTCAAAATAATTGTCCCCAATGTCCACAAAATGCCTCAAAATGTCTCAAAATACTATGTTATGGCCACTAAATATGCTGCCAAATTAACAATTGGTGCTTAAAACTCAAAAAAAAAAAAAAAAAAAATTGAATCGTTTTAATTATCACCAAATGTGTAAGGGGTAACCATTACAATCTCCAAAAATTGTCCCCAAAGTCCACACAATGACTTAAAATGTCTCAAAATGCAATTTTATGAACCAAAAAGTGCCGTCAACTCGATCAAATTTCTTAACCGGGATTCGAACTTGTCCAGGAAGGGAACCTTTGAGCCGTGTGCCTGGACCACCTTCATAATGTACTTATATAGACATTGCCAGACTCATTGACTGAGGTTAAAGTCTAATAATCATTTATAAGAGTCCGACTCTCTCTTGGTTCTTTTTCTGCCTCACTTTGCTCTTCATCTTCCTCTCCCTCCCTCTATGGCCGGTGTCCTCCTGTGAGGTCCTGACTGACATTTCCAATCTGCATCCATAACATTATGAAGACCAGACTGAGTGGTAATCAGGCCAATGTGTGTGTGTGTGCGTGTATGTGTGTGCGCTGGTTTGGGGATTTGATGATTGTGATTGCCGAGGACACGTGTTCCTCAAATTCTTCAGTGATTGCATGAATGGCAAACAAAATATTAAAATGAGAGTGCAAGAGGGAAAGAAAGAGACGGAGGGTGAGAGAACCTGGGGATGACAACATCACTCACATGGAATCCTGCTCCTTGAAGAAATCCAGACCACGAAAACATGGGTAACATCTGACCAGACGGGACCTGGAAACAAGGAGCAGATGGAAAAGCAGCCACAATTAAGTTCACACGTCCATGTGTTTGTCTATCTGACCCTCGCTCTCTACTCCACATGCGGTAGCCTTCCACTGTCCAAGACGCCCCAAATATTAACACAACTTTAATATTTAACACCAGTTCTCTTAAAATATATCTGTTATTTACTCCTCCGAATGATAATACAAAGAGGCCAAATTGCCAGAAAAAGGGGGTGCAGTCCCAGTCTTCACCACCAGGGGGATCCTAGATTGCTGACGTGAAGTGACTAAAATTAGTTGAAGTAGTCAAGTTCTACTAATTTTACTCCATTTCAAACACCTATAATATCTTCCTACTCTCTCGTTGAAGGGTGCTTTAAAGCCTATAAAAATATGCTACCATCTTTAAAACAGAGGGTCGGAAAAAATATGGGTAGGAAAATACTTTATATTTTTATAAGTCTTTATATTTTTGCTACAGGTGGGAAAATACCATGTGTAGGAAATCTAATTTAGATATGGCTATATATTTTTGCTACAGGTAGGAAAATATTATGGGTAGGAGAATACTTCAGAACAACAGCACGCACAATTTATGTTGATACATGGTCAACATAAAATTAAAACAAATTTTCGGCACTTGATGGGACTTGTAGCAGTTCACCTGCCATGACTGGGACACGATATGCTCATGTCAGGTGACTAAAAGCCGTTGAAATAGTCTACTTATATTAATTTTATTCTACTTTAAACACCCACAAAATATATGTCCACTTTCTTTTAAAGGTGTTGAATGGATATCATGGGTATTTAACACCTATAAATATATGCCACCACCTTTAAAACAGAGAGTAGGAAAATACTATGGGTAGGAAAATACTACAGGTATGGCTATATATTTTCGCTATAGGTAGGAAAATATTATGGGTAGGAAAATACTTCAGAACAACAGCAGCCACACTTTATGTTGATACATGGTCAACATAAAGTTAAAACATAAATTTCGGCATCTGATGGGACTTGTGTCAGTTCACCTGCCATGGGACTGGGACATGATATGAAGGTCCTCATCCTAGTAATTAGCCCCAGGCCTCCAATAGTGTTAATACGGCCCTGGATACACTCGCTGTCTCTTCCTCAGAAGCTAGGCCAACAGACAGTAACTGTACATCCTCTGTCTGTAACCCTGAGGCACTGACTCGGCACATCTGTGACCTTACTCCTGTTTGTCTCCCGTTTTCACACGCTGTTTGTCTCCTAACTTGATAGCTCTCCTACTGTTCTTGGATTCAGCTTCAGAGCCATGCTGTCACTCTGCTGCTCTGCTTTTGATCACCTTGGCCTGATTTATGGGATCGGTGCCGTTGCTGCGTCTGAGGCCCAACAAAGCTGATGTCGTAGAACCATATGGTGAAAAAATGGGTTCTCATTCAGGTTCTCTGTAAAACCCTATCATCAAGTCCATAATCATCATGGAACTAAAATTTAATCTCTTCATTACATGGGTGAGTTATTTAGCACATTAAAACATGGATGCTGCTCATGCATAGTGAACTTCATTCGCACCATCTCAGGTGTCAGCCCTTTTACAGCCCAGGTTAGCCGCCAACACATTTCTTTTTTTTTATTTTGTACTGTACTGTTGCTTTACTGCCACCTACTGGGTGTATTTAACACAGAAAAGTTGATTAAAGTACAGAATAATAAATGAAAAAAACATCCAATTAGAACACATTGGAGTCTGAATACTTTCCTTGGAAAAATAGTGGTAAAGTGGTTAAGGGACTGGACATGGGCCCTGCGGGTTCAAGGTTAGAATCCGCCAATTGCCCATTTTACCACAGTTCACTTCGGTGATGGGATAAATGCAGAGGTGATATTTCACTGTGTGCAGTGGTGTGAATCAGAGGACTTGGGTTCGCAAGGTCCCCGGTTTGAATCCCGTTATTACTAAGGTCCTTTTTTTGTGATTGTATTGGAGTCCAAACCTTAGTGGAACCTTCCTTCCTTACATTTCCTTTGGGATCAATAATGTATCATTGAATTGAAAATAGTTTACTCAGGGTTTTTGAATGAAGAACATCTGGCCTTACTTTTCCATAGGCTTATTTGTGCGTATTCCTCCCAAAAACAACATCGGACACAAGGTTTGTTATGTTTATTCTTATTTTTCTTTTCTTTTTTACATCCCTATTAGACTATTTGACATAATCCGTAGTTGTTAAGATAAACCTAAGTACCAGGACCACACTGTTGGGCCACCAAATATCCAAACCGTTCTCTTTGTCGCATGTGAATAAACGTGCGTAATATTTTTTTTGGGGTCAAAGCTACTTTCCACACTGTGTGTTGTTCTTGGAAATTCCACAAAAGGAATGTGTTTATTTCCTTTGATTAGAAGAAAAATGGCACTTTACAGAAAAAAAAATAACATGTGACGCAGTCACCTCACTTGCTCCATGTTGCTCTGTGGTCAGAGTGGGATTGGTGTTTGAAGGGGATTTTGGAAAAAGAAAGAAAGAAAAAAAAGAAGTCTTCTTATTCCACTGAGATAAAACAACAGTGAGCGCAGGAAGGAACCATGCAAGATGGAGATTCAAATAACTCAAACTGCCAGAAGTGTTTTTCTTAAACACTGTGAAATCCACCGCACAATTTCTCCTTCGCACTCAAATAAAACACAGAAACCCTCAGTCTGTGTCAAATTGTAAAAGTCAACTGAAAAATACACTTTGCCTAATCAAATTAATGGCAGAGTAATCACTCATAATGACACGTTTTCTCCTCCAAAGACAGGCTTATGGAGTTAAAAACGTACGGCGGTGAATGCAGCAAAAGGGGGGGAACGATTCCCCCGTGACCACAGTGGAGCAGATGTGGTGTCAATCAAGCCGTGATCTCCAACCTTCATTAGCGCCGAGAAAAAGCGGCCGTGGAGACGCTCATCGTGTCAAACGCGCGGAGGAATGCGACTGGAAGGAGAGGCGGCACGAGGCCCCCGTGTGTCCGTTCAATTTCCTCCTCTCCCTCCACCGTGTTTTCCTCTCAGCCCGCTTCCTCTTTTAATTTGGCCTCTGTGTTTGTTTTTTCTCTCCATTCTTTCATCAGTAGAAAAAACATAGCAGGCATTCCAGCTGTAATACCACAGACCCAGACTCAGTGTGTGTGTTGAACATGCACGGGCAGAAGACAAAGACGGCGAGGAAGATCTTGGGATACACTCTGGACCAGAGGTGGGCGAACGTTGACTTGTGGGCTACAAATGGTCCCAGAATTGGACACGGGGCCGAGTCAAAATCACAAAGACGTAGCGTTTGTTGAACTAGTATACTAGTCACGTAGAAACCCATGTCCTTTAAAATATGGACAGCTAAATAAGATGCTGCTGAAGATTGCAAATCGACTAGGAAACATGATATATTTGTTATATGATTTCTTCAGGTGCGATGTCCTTCATCTTCTCCCCAACTCTGAGTGACAGGTCTTTCAGGTGTTCCTCAAAATCTCCCGGAACTACGCTTAGAGCCTCTGGCACAACAAGGGTGAATTGTGATCTAAAGACGATAAAGCCAAGTCAAGTACTTTAGTCTTTATATTAATATATTATATTATTATATTATTATATTACATTAGATATTAAAATGCTCTTTAACAAATAATATAAACAATGATGCAACATAATTACTGTTGAAAATAAACTGTAAATATGATAACAAATTAACAATGATATTTAAAAAAAATAATGAGAATCGATGTATAGATGGACAGATGGACAGACAGACAAGCAGATAGATAGATAGATAGACAGATATACAGGGAGACAAACAGACAGACAGACTGACAGATGGATAGACAGACAGACAGACAGACAGAGAGACAAATAGACTGACTGATAGATATATAGATAGATAGATAGATAGATAGATAGATAGGTAGGTAGGTAGGTAGGTAGGTAGGTAGGTAGGTAGGTAGGTAGGTAGGTAGGTAGATAGATAGATAGGTAGGTAGGTAGGTAGGTAGGTAGGTAGATAGATAGATAGATAGATAGATAGATAGATAGATAGATAGATAGTTGGACTTACTTTTTCAAAGTGGATTTGAAGTTCTGTAAGAAAAAAAAATATAAGTCTACAGAATAGTTTTTCTCCAACATTTAATTCTAAATCATAAATGAACTTAGTTGCATAATTTAGGTTAGGATTAATTAACTTATGAATTTAAGGTTAGGTTAGTATCATATATTGATAACTTTACCTGCATAAATGGGAGGTCCTCAGTTTCCAGCTCCTGCGTAATGGCCTGGACTTTCTCTTTGAGTGAGGATATCCCCACATTCACATCAATGAGAGTGACGTTGATTAAATCACTCTTTTGCTCCGCCTCCTTCTTTAGGGTGTCCACTCTGTCATTCTCCTCCTTTCTGAGAAAGTCATGGTATTTCCGAAAGATCGCTCGGATGGACTTCTCCGTTTGGTCAGCCATGCTCTGGAGGAAAAATTGCACCTGGTGAGAGCCAATAGAAAAACAGTAAAATAGTTCACACTTTCATTCTACCTTGTTGAAGTCTTCCACGGCATCATACATAAGTTTGAATTGTTCAAACGATTCCAGTATGGTGATCAAATAATCCAGTTGGTCAAGGAGCTCTGTCTGTGAAGAGACATTTTCATTTCACTTTAGGGAGAAGAAGAAGAAGAGGGAGATGGTATGGAGTTATAAATAATAAAGAACCAATCAGTGGGTTAGGGTTCCTCTCTATCTTCTACTCTGACTCCAACTACCTCCATGTCCTCCCTCATTGCATCCATCAATCTCCTCGTTGTCTCCTACCTGGTAGCTCCATCTCTAGGATCATTCTTCCACCAATGTATCCACTGTCCCTCCTCTGAACGTGTCCAAAACATCTCTACCTGGCTTCTCTAACCTTTTCTCCAAAACCTTCCTATCTGTGTTGTCCCTCTAATCACCACATTCCTGATCCTGTCCATCCTTGTCTCTCCTAATGAGAAAACAGAGGGTAGAAATATCGTGGTCCTTTAACATCTAGAAAAATATGCTACCGCCGTTAAAACCGAGGGAAGGAAGATATTATTGTTGTCTAACATCTATAAAACATGATCCCACCTTTTAAACATAGACTAGGGAAATATTATGGGTAGGAAAAAATGTCCAAACCATCTCAATCTGTCTTCTCTAGCTTTTTATCCAAACCTTCCTGTCTGTGTTGTCCCTCTAATCACTTCCTTCCTGATCCTGTCCATCCTTGTCTCTCCTAAAGAGAATCTCATCATCTTTAACGCCTCCACCTCCAGCTCTGTCTCCTGTCTTCTACCTATACCTAGTGTCTCTAGTCCATCCATCACGGCTGGTCTCACCACTGTCCTGTAAACCTTTCCCTTCACCTTAGCTGACTCTCTTCTATCACAGATCACTCCTGACTCTTTTCTCCAGTTGTTCCATCCTGACTCCACTCTATTCTTCTCCTCTCTTCCACAGTCTCCACTTCTCTGAACAGTTGATCCTCAGTATCTAAACTCCTCCACCTTCTCCATCTCTGCTCCTCCACCTCACTATTCCACTCTTCTCCCTTTCATTCACACACATATACTCCTGTCTTGCTACGACTGACCTTCAATCCTCTTCTTTCTAGTGCAAACATTAAACTCTCTGTGTTGTCTTATAGTTGCTGCCCTTTCTCTTGTCTGACACCATCTGTCAATCTATTGCATGTTAAAAATACATAACACGTATGTGTGTGATGAGATTTTTTTCGTTTCGTTTGTTTTCCATTTTGCTTTTCTCACCCTCTTTCCCGCTGCCACCTCACAGATGGGGGCGCACTTGTGGTTCTGGTGTTGTTGGGAATCTCTACAGATGACACACATGAGCTGCTGATCGTCGTGACAGAAGAGTTTGAGTTTCTCATCGTGCAGACTGCACATCCCACCGGACGCTGGTTGCCGTCTCTGGTCCCTCTCCTGTCTCAGACACTGGACCATGTCCCTCAGGGCCAAATTACGTGTAGGCTGAGCCCCGTGGAAGAGCTGCTTACAGATGGGACACGAGCGCTGACTTCTCTGACTCCACCAGGTAGTGAGACAGGATTCGCAGAAACTATGACTACACGGAAGAATGACGGGATCCGTGAACAGGTCGCGACACACTGAGCAGGAGGCCTCTGGGTTTGACTCAGCCATAACTTCGACTGTAGAGCTTCTGCTGACTGATGGGTTTGCTTTTACTTTTGTTTACTGAGATTCCCTTGCGTTTAATAAACCACCTCCTAAACTCCTGTCTTCTAAAGCATCTCATTACCCAACACCAATATGGACACACAGATACTCACTGTGACGAAGATCCAACCAAACGAACTTTGTTCATATCTTATTTCTTACGACAGTATAAGAGAAAGAGTCCTCGGCCTTTCACAAGAAACTTCCTTCTTCCCCTTCTACTGCAGGAGGAGTGTTTCTGGTGCAATCAGAAGTGCATCATGGGATAATAATGCACAATGATTAACAGATATATCTATGGACTCAGGTCACGATGGCTCTACTATGTTGTTTGGGATGTGGGAATATTTTTTTTTCCTAGATTTTTTACCTGAACACTACATATTGATAGATTTGATACCAAAATAAAAATATTCCCCAACAAGTTCAACCTAGATTATTGTTAAGTCTAAGGAGAAAAAATATTTTAAATCAGTTTAGTCTCCGGCTCCGACAGACAGACAGACAGACAGACAGACAGACAGACAGACAGACAGACAGACAGACAGACAGACAGACAGACAGACAGACAGACAGACAGACAGACAGATAGATAGATAGATAGATAGATAGATAGATCTTAAGTTACCTTTGTTTAATTGAAAAAATTTAAAGTACAGAAAAATAGGCATTTAAAAAAACACATTACTGTATGTTTATTATTTTACGAAGCGAGTAATTTGCTCTGATTAACAGTTCTGCACTGTTAAATGCAGATCACCTGTTTTCCTCTGGCTATGAAATCTATATTAGATTTGACATATTTTGGGTCCAGTGCAGATGTGACTATTTAACTTTTTGGCTGAGTAAATTGTTTGACGACTTGTAGACATGATATTTGCCTGGTAATTATTAAACATGGTACACAACAGATGTGATCCAACATCATAGATAGATAGATAGATAGATAGATAGATAGATCTTAAGTTACCTTCGTTTAATTGAAAAAGGAGATGTACAGAAAAATAGGCATTTAAAAAAACACATTACTGTATGTTTATTATTTTACGAACCGAGTAATTTGCTCTGATTAACAGTTCTGCACTGTTAAATGCAGATCACCTGTTTTCCTCTGGCTATGAAATCTATATTAGATTTGACATATTTTGGGTCCAGTGCAGATGTGACTATTTAACTTTTTGGCTGAGTAAATTGTTTGACGACTTGTAGACATGATATTTGCCTGGTGGGAGGAGAGCGCCGCATAATTTTCTGCAGATTTGTGTGTCATGAAGTCGGCCTGAAGAGCGATAACTGTTGCCAAACTCCTGTCTGGGTGGTTTGCGTTTTATTTGGGTTTTGACATTATCTGTCACTGTGTAAAGACCACCCTAATGTTGGGGCGGAGGGTAGGAAGGGGACTGCATCCTTCATCCACTCTTGTCTGTGTGTGTGTGTCTTATACAACATCAGTATCTGTACTGTTCCCACTGCCTCCATAGGCTGGTGTAATTATTAGGCCCGAGGACAGACTGCTCCTATACTTAATATTGGGTCTATAACCATAAAACATTCAATCCACATAAAGCCAAGTCTTCTGGTTCTGGCTACAGTAGCCTCCCCCGGGTGGTGCCGTAAAACTCTTCAGAGCTGCCATTGGGTGGAGGAGGCTGGAAGAAATACTGGAGCTTGGGCTCGGACCAAAACCTGCGCTCGGGCTCAGCTGCTGGTAAAATAATCGGAGCTGCCCACTCATCAGGAAAAAAATAAAAAATAAAAAAATCACAAATGCAAGAACATGTTGCACCGACGCTGCAGAGAACACATCCAGGAGACCGACTTGTCTTCTCTCTCTCTCCATTTCCCCCCTCTACTGTTCTCACACACACTTCATCACCATCTCTCCCAGTCAGACATATGCTCCATCATTTTTCCTTCAGGGATAAAAGACTGGGAAGGGATTTTCAGTGAGACACGGCCGCTCGGCTCTGCAGACTCTCTGCTGTATTTATGTGTATTAACTGTGTTCACACACACACACACACACGCACAACTTTCCTGTCCGTGAAAACACTACCCCTGTCTAAATCTGGACCTGATATTCCGTGTACACTATTTCAAATTAAGAGAAGTCGGCATTAGTCCTGTCCTGCAGATGACGGATAGTTCCAATTAAGGCAGGGGGGAGTTGAATTATTATTTTGAAAGGAACGCGTCGAGCTGGGGAGTGTTTTATGTTTTAATTTATAACCAAAACAGGTTTTTTTTCTGCCGAGTGGGAGAGATAAAATGATTAAATCCCAAGTAAAATCAACTGTGTGTTAAAGGGTTTTCCCCTGTGCTTTTTATATAAACACCTTTTAAGTTTATTTTTGGTCCAAACCACATTCGTGGAGGAGGATATTTTAATTTGATTTGCATTAAAATGGACAAAAATATAAAAAGTTCAGAGTAAAACCAATATAAACACTATGTTTAAAATGGATTACAGTTGTTTTGATAAGTTTTCACTAGGTGTCAGTATAAAATTCCCATTTTTCTATATAAATATATATGCAGAGCCTATTTTACCTTCATTCCAACATTTTTTTTTTCTCTAATGCTTCTAATACTCATGGGCATCACATTTAGCATCGAACCTCAATTTTCTGCCGTCTAGGCCGAGTTGTTAAAGGATTGTGCTTTAAATTGAACGACTGCCAGTTTGGATCCCAGCACTGGCAGCAACACAGACTCTTCAGTCCTCACTGAAATTTGACAACAAAATGTGTCAAATGTGGAGAATAACTTCATTTAAGAGACGATTCTGAATAAATTTTCGCCAACAGACTTGACAAACAATGTAATAATAAAAAGTTCTGGGACATACACTAGTGACCACCCATCGTGATTGCACCCATGAAAACAGTGGTCATCAACCACTGGGTCGGGGACCAATACTGGTCCGTGGGTGAATTGGTGCCGGGCCACAGAGAAATAATGTTTCCTTTCGGCCCCATCTGGCTATTACTTGCACTCGCACCTACACATCCATATCCATATCAACAAAAGAACTGACCAATAGAATGGCTAGGATTCCATCATCAATAATGCAACTATATTTGATTAGGAAATATTTTCTCAGTGAAGACAACAACAAAAAAAACTCAAAATGTTGCAGAGTCATTGAAACAAGATTCAAACTTTTTACACCGGTCTGGTAGCAGAAAATTATAGGCTGGGAAATCCTTGTTGTGTGTATGGACAATTAATTCGAGTAGGAAGATTTTATAGGTAGGAAAATATTTCAGAACACCAGAAAGGAACGTTTATTAAGGGGGTATTTATCTGCCTCAACTTAACGACCGGTCTGTGAAAATAATGCCAGACATTGAAATGGTCTATGCCGCAAAAAAAGGTTGGGGAACACTGCCGTAGACAACAGTTTCCCAAAGACAGGGTCGCGTCCCTCAGCTGGGTCATCAGCGATTTTTTTTCTAGGTCATCTCACATCAATGCACTAAATACTAAAAGCTAAATAAATTTTAAGTTTGCATATTTACTATATAGTTTTGCATTGCAATTTTGGTTGGGAGTTTGTGTTACTGCGCGCTCATAAAGGGTCAGTGAAAGAAAAGACGCGGAAGTGCTTGTTTGTCCGAACGTAACAGGAATTTACGACGTGTTAAATGTTTTCTTTGTTCCTCCGTGTGGCGGCTTGTGCAGTGGTTACAAACGCTGGCAGCCTGTGATGAGCTCATTAGGCCCTCGCTGTAACCATTACCTCAACATGTGTACCGGTATTTGATAGAGTACCTGATTGATATTTCAGTATACATGTGTTTTTATGCCCTGCAGAAATACAGATAAATCCAAACATTTTCAGAAATTAAAAGTATTTTTTTGACACATCACATTTGTTTTTCCTTGTTTATTTACGGCACGTTGCCAAAACCTTTCCACCTCCTGTACTTGACCCCTGAAATAAATCCCATGCACCATTCCCTTTAGCAAACCATGTTGGTAAAGGAGGGGGTGGGGGCAGGAAGGGAGGTAGAAGGGGGCCGGGCTGTAGTAATAATCATAAATCACCCCCTGAAATGCTGCCATGTCACATGCCAGACCGCGCCACTAATGACCGGGCCCATCTTTCACTGGGTATTTTTATCTGTGTGCCCTGACACTCGACTTCTGGAAGCGTCCTCTCGTTTTACTTCGTCAGCACCTCGGCCCAACCTCAGCACAAGTTTCTCACATATCTATATATACCGGCCATCTAAATGGCATTTTCTCTCACCCACCCACCCAACCACCCAGCCCCCTCTGCTTGGCAAGAACCAGGAGCTCTGTGACTTGGCAAAGCTTCTTGGAGTCCTTCCCCAGCGAACACGTACAGCCCCTCCTAACCGAGAGTCACCCTCCGGAGAACAGCTGGCCAAAAAATATAGATCCATCTGCCGCCGTCTTCATGTTCCAGGGGGGTATCAGTGCAATCAAAGAAAACCAAAAGAAATGTTCAAGAAAAATGAATTACTGCATAACAGTCTTGAAAACACACACACACACACACTCTCACTTCCAGCAGGAAAAGCCCAACACCTGTAGGCCGGCGTGCTCTCTTTGTGCAGAATGTTTTAAGCCCGCTGACATGTGGCACCAGAGACAGCGGGTCAGCAGCAGCCTCCTGCTATTTCGGAATCTGTCAGAGCTTGAGGTTTTAATTTATTCTGCCAGAATGTTTGGAAGCAGCAGCAGCAGCAGGAGGAGCAGGAGCAGGAGCAGGAGCAGGGGCAACGGGAGCGGGAGCAAGGTTCGGCCTACTGTGAAAAGTAGAAGGTCAACAATCTCTAACCTGAAGATATGTCAACATCACTTTGTCATGTCATGAGTTTTCAACGTAGAGGGTCTCCAACGCTCAGTGTCATGTAACTCTGACACCTCGGCTCTTACAGATACCAGCGTCTGTGGGTACAAGCGGTAAAAATGTGTCCTGACCAGGGTTTTGAACTGGTTCGAGGAACAAAAACCAAAACCAGAAAACCTGGAACAGAAACAGAACAAAAAAATAGTGGTAACCCTTTAATACCGGTTTTATTTTGTTATTTAAAAATTTAGAGACTTTTTCCATCTCCCCCCTGTCCTCTGTATCTTCTAATGTGACTCCAACAACCTCCACGTTCTCCCTCACTGCATCCATCAATCTTCTCTCTGTCTCTGCCACTAGGGGGCACAAGCCAGTGTTTTTAAGTACGGGTCCCAAGCCCGAATAAATGGTGAGGGTTGCGTCAGGAAGGGCATCCGGCGTAAAACTTTCTCTTAATCAATAATGCGAGACAACAAAACGATTTCCTCTGTAAAAAGTAAAATTATTTCAATGATAAAGAACATTTCTGTTGCTATCAAGATACGTTTTCTCGGCCTTTGTTGTTTCAGTCTTCATTAGTTCCGACCTGAGGATCACCAACACACCTGACTCTCCATTTACACCGTGCACTATATTCCTAGTCATGACTAAATCGTGTCCCTTTACGATAAATCTCCACAGGCGGATCACGTCTCGCACACAAACTGTGCAACAGCTCTCGCCGACTGCAAGTGTCGACCACACACAAGGTCAAAAGCCCGGGCCTCACTTACTTTCCTGCAGAGGTTTTTAGTCATTTATTATTTGGAATTGTTCAGGATAAGATCTGCAGAGACATACGATACGGCGCACAGCAGGCACGACATTACACGATGACTGATGTACGTGTGTTTTGGCTCCGCGTACGGGGGGTCGGATTCAAACCCTTGGCAGGGCCCGAGGGCGAACAGTAGCCTGATGCACAGAGAGGGGGGAGAGTTACAGTCCGTATGTGCTGTAATCACTGCACTTGGTCTCAGGGTTAATCCACTTGAAGAAAATGCCACGAGGGGGTATATATATAAAGTACCACTAGTATTGTACGCAATAGTATAACAGACAACCATTCATTTGACCAAGTCACTGTATATTCTATAGCACTAGAATTCTTGGTATATAGTGTATCATCCACACTATATAACTCACTAGTCGTTCCTTTGTCCCTGCTTTTGTGTCTCGGGAGTTCAACTCACTCTATGCAGACAATAGCAATGGGTGTTACCACTGTGTTAGGAACAACAGGGCCATTCTCCACGTTCTCATCTGATAAGACAAGGGCTTTGTTTTTTCAGTTTTTTCGTTTTTTTTGGTTCTACCATAAAATTGACGTTCCTGATCCGTATAAAACTGTTCCTGGAATGCTCAAATATGTTTCTTGTGAGATGTTTAACGATTTTAACAAAAATAAATTTGACCGTTGTGAGACAGGTTGGTTTTACTTCATCATATATATATATATATATGA